>LR754580.1:28335-46296 GCA_902729485.2 Mus minutoides | reverse complement strand
AGGGGGAGGAGGAGGAGGGGGAGGAGGAGGAGGAGCCGCTGCCATCCTCACACAGCAGCACTCAGAACATCCAAAGGCTGCAGGGTGGTCAGTGCATCAGACGGTTCACAGTAGAGAACCTGCCCACAGGACGGCTCCCTGATGTGGATAGGTTCTTCTTAGGGTAGATGTGAGAGAGAACAGCCAGAGGCATCTGAAAGAGTGCAGAGCGGAGAGTGGAGAGCGGAGTGAGAGAAAGCAGACTGAACACAGCCATCTGTGAGAAAGGGGAGACCAGCAGGGGATGCAGACTGAGAGACTTGGAGTGAGGACAGGGGCAGAATAGCTGGGTAACTGGGAAGGAGTACAGAGGCAGGGGCTGCCACGGGGTCTTTGAAATGTATAGAAAGTACTTGTAAGCAGGGACTGAGGGAGCCTGGGGCCAACATGAATCCTGCTATGCTGATAGGCAACCCAGCAGGTTAATTGGAGAGCCATGTCCCTTCTGCTAGAGGGAAGAAAAATGACTCCTGGTATGTGAGAAGCGGCATCAGAGGTTCCGGGCAAACGCTGGCTTTTATCCACCACCTCTCGTAGTCCAGGTCAGCCTGGACCCTCATTTCTGGGTACTTGGCCTGCCTTTTGGAGTTTGGGGAACTGGGAGTTAGTTTCCTTTGGACTGGACAGTCAGGCAGGAGACAGATGAGAAAATCACAGTGACAATGACGTCATAGTGGGTGGGATTTGCTTATTCTCAACTGTGAAGTATGTACCACCAACTAAAAGACTTAGAAGCACCTGAGCCAAGGATCAAACAGAACGCTGGAAGGATTTGAGGGGTTTGTTTTGGTGTGTTTTGTTTTGTTTTGCACCAAGGTCTGTCTTAGTTATTTTTCTATTGCTACGATGAAACATCATGACCAAGGCAGCTTATGAAAGGAAGTATTTAATTGGGGGCTTGCTTATTTATGGCTTCAGAGGGTGAGTCCAAGAACATGGTGGGAAGCATGGCAGCAGGCAAGCATGCCCGGCACTGCAGCAGGCAAGCATGCATGGTACTGCAGCAGTAGCTAAGAGCCCACATCCTCATCCACAGAGAGAACAGGGCTAGGTCTACTGTGGGTTCTTGAAACCTCAAAGTCCACCCCAAGTGGGCCACCTTCTCCAACAAGGTCACGCCTCCTAATCCTTCCCAAACAGTTCCACCAACTGGGGACTAAGCATTCAAGTGCATGAGCCTGCGTCCGTGGGACCATCCTCACTCAGACCACGGAGTCTTACTATGTATAATGCTGGCTGGCCTCAAACTCATAGAAATCCTCCTGCCTCTGCCTCTTTGGTGCTGTTTACCATGACCCACCTTTATCAAACAAACAAACAAACAAACAAACAAACAAGAAAATCAGGATGTTGCTCTGCAGCTCAGGCCTCCTTCCTTAGGCCCAGGAGAACAAGCCTGGGTGCCAGCCACCATACCCAGCAAAATGGAGGGTATTTCATTTCAAATGAAACCCCAACTGGGTACACCTGAGGCAGCCTGTGTCAATGCCTACATCAATATACTTTGAGGTTTTGTCCTTTCCAATTTAGCTTTACAGCTAACTCTCTGTCCCTCGTGCCTATTTCTGAACATTCTTTGGAAGTATCCTCAGGCCCAAGAGGTCTGAAAGGCACTCAGCTATCCAGAGACAGCGACACTGGCTTATTACTGAGAAACCTCGGCCTAAAGCTGTTCCCTTTAAATGCAACCATTTCTTTAGAATTTTCACCAAAGACACAAAGCCATAGTGTACAATGGCTGTGGCACTGTGACAGGGTACATTCAAAAGCAACTGTCCCTGCTGAGAATCAGGAAGAGCCCAGGATGCCTGGGGTTTGATGTAGAAATGGTGTTCTGCAGCCGCACAGCCCACCCCACTGCAGTCACAGACACACAGTAGGAACCTCTGCTGAAGACCTTAGTCGTCACTTTAAAAACCTTCACATCCGGCTGGTGAGATGGCTCAGTGGGGCTGGTGAGATGGCTCAGCCGGTTAGAGTACCCGATTGCTCTTCTGAAGGTGATGAGTTCAAATCCCAGCAACCACATGGTGGCTTACAACCACCCGTAACAAGATCTGACGCCCTCCTCTGGTGCATCTGAAGTCAGCTACAGCTTTATGAAGAATAATAAGAAATGAATCCTTGGACCGGAGAGACCAACCGGAGCGAGTGGGCGGCCGGAAGGAGCGGGGCCATCCAGAGCGAGCGGGGCCGAGCAGGGCCGAGCGGGGCCGAGCAGGGCCGAGCGGGGCTGGCTGGAGTGAGAGGGGCCGGCTGGAACAAGCGGGGGCCGTACAGGGGCGGCCAGGAGCGAGTGGGGCTGGCCGGAGCCGAGTGGAGCCTGCAGGAGCGAGCGGGGGTCGAGCAGAGCAAGCAGGGTTGACCAGTACAAGGGGAAGAAAAAAAAAAAAAAACCTTCACATTAACCTTCCTTTCCTCATCGACAGTAAGTTTAGCCAGCTGTGATGGCCCAGAGTGAGGCAGGAGCCTGGAGAGGTGCTCAGTGGTTAGCAGCCCTACCTTGAGGAGCACAGTCCATGCCCCAGGACTTATGTGTAAGGCAGGAATCATGCAACCAACCCTAAACACTAACTTCTGTTCCAGGAGTCTGACGGCCTCTGCTAGCCTCTATGCAGGCATGAATATACGCACGCACGCACCCACAAATTCAGGCAGGCCTAAGATATACAGTGAGATTCTGTTGGGGTGGGGCACCTATACTGATTGGTAGTAAACTCCTGCTCAGCGGGGATCCCATCCCCATCATTAAAAAGAGAAAAGTTGGGCTGGAGAGATGGCTCAGCGGTTAAGAGCACTGACTGCTCTTCCAGAGGTCCTGAGTTCAATTCCCAGCAACCATGTGGTGGCTCACAGTCATCTGTAAAAGGATCTGATGCCCTCTTCTGGAGTGTCCGAAGACAGCTACAATATACTTGTATATATTAAATAAAAATAATATTTTAGGGGCTGGTGAGATGGCTCAGCGGGTAAGAGCACCCGACTGCTCTTCCGAAGGTGATAAGTTCAAATCCCAGCAACCACATGGTGGCTCACAACCATCCTTAATGAGATCTGACGCCCTCTTCTGGGATGCCTGAAGACAGCTACAGTGTACTTACATATAATAAATAAAATAATAAAAAAAATATTTTAAAAAAAGAGAGGGAAGTTAGAGCCAGTGAGAGGGCTCAGAGGTAAAGAGCACAGGCTGTTTCTCAAGAGGGTCGGGGTTCAAGACCCAACATGGCAGCTCTCAAGTGTAACTCCAAGATCTGACACCCTCATACACAGACATACATGCAAGCAAAACACTAATGCACACAAAGTAAAACTAAATTATTTTTAAAAAGAAAGAAAAAGTGGCAAGGAATTACTAAATAAAAAGTTGGAAAAAGAAAAAGAAGAAAAAAAAAAAAAAAAAAAAAAAAAAAAAAAAAAAAAAAAAAAAAAAAAAAAAAAAAAAAAAAAAAAAAAAAAAAAAAAAAAAGAGCCAGGCGTGGTGGTGTACGGCTTTAATCCCAGCACTCCGGAGGCAGAGGCAGGTGGACCTCTGAGTTCGAGGCCAGCCTGGTCTACAAAGTGAGTTCCAGGACAGTCAGGGCTATACAGAGAAACCCTGTCTGGAAAAAACAAAAACAAAAAAAACCAAAAAAAAAAAGTTGAGAGCCAGGTTTCTCACTCCTATAGGCCAACACTCAGGAATAAGGATGAGAATTAGAATTTTCAGAACCTCCTCCAGAAAGTGGAAGCCAGCCTGGGCTACTTGAGAAACTTGTATCAAAAATAGAACAAAGGAGACATGGTAGCACCTTTAATCCCAGCACCTGGAGGGAGAGGAAGGCGGATCTCTGAGTTCAAAGGTCAGGCTGGTCTACATAGTAAAAACAGCCAGGGCTACACAGTGAGACCCTGCTTCGGAAACAAACAAACATTACATCAAAGTTAAAATCCACACTGTATCAACGCACAGATTTACCATACCTGTTCTAATTACTTTCCACCTAACCAAAACTAACCCTGGCACCGTCCAAGGGAAAGAAGAAGAGAAAGCCTGGCGAGGCTAAAAGCAGCTCCAGGGAGCTAGAGAAGGCAGAGACAGGAGGACAGTGGACTACAGCAGAGGCGGGGACTAGAGGACTTATGACAGCAGCCGGCCAGCGGCCCCGCCTCTGGGCTTGGTGGACACCGCCCCCGCGAGCACACCCACGACACCAGGCCGGCCAGTCCCAGCAGCAGTTTCTGCCCACTGCACCCAGCAACGCCACAAACAAGGCAAAGGCTGGCAAAACAAGGAAGCTTTCAGGAGGTGGCAAACAGCCAACTCAAACCGGATAATTCCAGTTCAGGCTGGTTCAAGATACAAACACACAGTTCCTAGCTTCTCAAACAAAACTCAGCCACGGACTCCAGGTTCTTTTCTCCAGGGGCAGAGCAAAGGCGAGTCAGTTCAGCATCTAAGCTCCAAACTGAAGACCTAATCTTCTGGCCTGAAAACCACCAGAAGACAGACAGATAGACGCACACAGGGATGTACACAGGGACGCACGCGCACGCTGGCCCGAAAAACCACCAGAAGACAGACGCACACACGGACGCAGGCACGCCCACACACATTTCTTTTAATTGTAATTAAAATTCCAGACTTGCCATTGTTTCTGGGAAAACAGCTAGGAAATGCACCTGCTCCTGGACCCCCACATTGGATCTGGGCTGCCACCTTCCCTCAGCTCCCACCACTCCCAGCCCAGCCATGCCCCATATTCTTAAGATACAAGATTGAGTGACAAGCAAGGCCTGCTGTGGCCAAAACAGAACATCTGCTAAATAAGGCCACACAGTGACCCCTGCAGGTTGCCATGGAAGGGGAGGGAAAACCTGCAGTATTCTTCCATCCATCCTCACCAGAACACTCTACTAAACACACTCTACCTTTCAACAGTCCTACACTGCATGAAGTGGAGTATTCTCCAACATTCTGGGTGTGGGGGCAGGAGGTGAGGAGTTGCTGTCCCTCAGGTCTGGCCACTGACTACCAGTTCTGAAGATAACTTCCAGGAAAATCTGGATACCATACTTCAAGGAAGCAGAAAACCTGGTGAATAATACCATTGACTGACTTTTACTGGATTCCACCATGAACAGTAGGGAATTAGCAAACTAGAAACGTCACCTAATGGCCAGAAAGGCCCACAGTCAAGATGACAGTTTTTGCTCAGCACATTTTCTTTTTTGATGCTGTTTTCTGAACCCTGGAGAGGCTCAACACAACCCCTCACTTGCGCTTACATAAGGCATCCCTCTTAAGAGTATGTCTGGGCTAGGGGGTGGGGCTTGGTGGAGAGCCGCCAAAGAGCCTGGGTCCTATACCCAATAGCCCCTCCTCAAAACAAAACCCTCTATCTTTAATTTTTGACATTTTAAGTAAAAAAGAAATTCTCTAAACCTTTACTTGAAATCTTCCTGAGGGCCCCAAAATATACATATTTCATTTGTTAGTCCAAAAAAAAAACCAATATAAATAAACCTAATTGCTGACTATCACAAAACCACGTTGTGTACTTCTTTTTACAGCTGCCAAGACTATAGCAACTTTCTCCATAACACTCAAATGGAAAAAATAATGTTTCAATTTAAGCAATTCGTCTTCATCTGACTTTTTTTTTAGGATACAGGGTCTCACTATGTAGACCAGGCGAGCCTGCCTCTGCCCCCAGTGGGCTGGGACTAAAGGTGTGTGCCACCACACTCAGCAAGAAACTCTTACTTGGGACTGGAGAGATGGCTCAGTGGTTAAAAGCACTGACTACTCTTCCAAAGGTCCTGAGTTCAAATCCCAGCAACCACATGGTGGCTCACAACCATCTGTAATGGGGTCTGATGCTCTCTTCTGGTGTACATGAAGACAATGTACTCATATATACTCATATACATAAAATAAATAAACCTTTATTTAAAAAAAAAGGAAAACTCTTAATATACATATGAAGCTGCTCCCACACCCAGGACTTTCTAGTAAACTATATATTCTCATAGCAAACATGACCAGGTAATAAAATAAACACTCATATACACTATAATGACTATCTATGAAAATGTCAAGCTGGGTATGGTGGCGCATGCCTTTAATCCCAGCACTTGGGAGGCAGAGGCAGGCGGATTTCTGAGTTCGAGGCCAGCCTGGTCTACAGAGTGAGTTCCAGGACAGCCAGGGCTACACAGAGAAACCCTGTATCGAAAAAGCAAAAAAAAAAAAAAAAAAGTCACCAAAAGCATTGGCCTAACTTTAGAACGATCTTAGCAAGCCCACCATGGCGGCATGCACCTAGATCCTCACACAGCATTGGCCTAACTTTAGAACGATCTTAGCGAGCCCACCACAGCGGCGTGCACCTAGATCCTCACACACACTAGTGAGGAGGCACTGCAGAGCCTCTCTCCAGAAACCCAATCAAGGGTGGGAGAGACGCTGGAATTGAGGGCTTTAGTTTCCATCCCTAGAACCAGATACCCCTACAAATGTAGCTGTAATCCATAAGAGAGTCGTCACTTAAGGCCAGCTAGCCTGGCAGGAGCAGTGGGGAACAAGAGGCCTTGCCTCAAACAAGATGGAAGGCGCATAAAGGGCAGACATGTTTACTGTGGCAGGAGTGTACTCTACACAGGCAAAGCGAATCCTTTCTCCTAATTAAGCCCTAGAAAAGCACACTTACAAAAGCAAAGCAAAGGTGTCAGCCAACCCCAGGGTTCCCTCACACATTGTTTCAAACCCTACAAGTGTCAGCAAATTTGGAGGTGTTTCTGTTTGAGCTGGAGAGAACAGTGAGGATGGTGGGGGTGTGTGTGTCTAAAATATAATCAATATTTTAATTATATTTTTTAACTTTTTACCCCAAATTCGGGTAAGATAAAGTTTCAAAGTGTCCAGCATTCGGGGAGCTCAGTGGTGTCACAGACAACTTTATTTTTCATTTCAAACAGGGTCTCGTGGATCCTTAGGCTGGCCCAAGTGTGCCATGTAAACACAGGAAGGCCTTGAAAACCTGGTCACCCCCCACAAATCCTGGGATTACAACATCATTCAAGACCATGCCCATTCAAGATCATTCATAGACAACTTTTAATATAATTTGCTCAACATTTTTATTTAAAATAAATATATTCATAAATATCTCTAGAGAAAAAAAACTTTAAAAAATTTTCCAGGACAGCAAAATGACTAATGTGGTTAAAAGAAAGTTGGCTCCGAAGCTGACAAGCTCAATGGGGGGAGGGATACAGTCCACACCCTGCCAGTGTCCTCTGAACTCCACACAAGCTGTGCCCCGCAAACACCACTCCCATATACACACTAACAAGTGGATTTTAAAAGTTCACAACCACGGGAACTCCAGTTCCACGCAAGCTGCGGTTCTTTCTGCCGTCCTCAGGCCATGCACATACGTGTGCTCACGCACACAAACACGCAAATAAAGGTTACCTTTCAAAATTTACATTTTTAGCCAGGTGTGGTGGCACACACCTTGAACCCTAGCACTCAAGAGGGACAGACAGATCTTTCTGCCTTTGAGCCCAGCCTGACCTACACAGTAAAACTCTATAATTTAAAAACAACCAAAACAATTTTTTCTTCATTTTCCTTTCAAGAAAAAGTAGACTACTCTCCCGTAAAGCACGCTGCTCACCCAGGGTGGGGTGCTGGGGACCCAGCCCCGGCTTTACACATGTCTGACAGACAAACCCTCTATTAATGATCCAGCCCAGATTTAAGGTCCTGGCGGCTCCGGTTCCCCACAGGCTTGATCTGCTGGTCTGCACTTCTAGTACCACACTAAGCAAGTGAAGCCGCGAAAGGCTGTCTAAGGAAGACTCGGGTGTGGACCTAGGGAAGAAGCACTCAAACCATGTGGGTCCATTTTGAGAATTTCAACTGGTGGAACACGCCTTTAATCCCAGCACTCGGGAGGCAGAGGCAGGCGGATTTCTGAGTTCAAGGCCAGCCTGGTCTACAGAGTGAGTTCCAGGACAGCCAGGGCTAAACAGAGAAACCCTGTCTCGAAAAACAAAAAAAAGAAAGAAAGAAAGAAAGAAAGAAAGAAAGAAAGAAAGAAAGAAAGAAAGAAAGAAAGAAAGAAAGAAAGAAAGAAAGAAAGAAAGACACTGACTGCATCTCAAAGTGATCTGCTGGAAACCCTGAGTGAGGCTGGTCTCCGAGTGATGCCACTGGCTCCGCCTGCTTCACCCCATGAAGTAGCTATGGCCAAGAGGATTCATGCCAAGTCACATGAACAGACAGACAGACAGGCAGGCAGGCAGGCAGAGTGTTCTGGCCCGGCAGTGGTGCTGCAGGCCTTTAACTCCAGCATGTGAAAGGTTAGAGGCAGGTGGATCTCAGCCTTTGGAGCCAGCTTGGTCTTCAGAGAGTTCCAGGAGAGTCAGGACTACACAGAGAAACCTTAAAGACTATGAATGAATGAATGAATGAATGAATGAACGGATGGATAGATGGATGAATAACAGTGTTCTGTTGAGGCCTCACAGAGTGGCTCAGTGGAGAAAGGCAGTGCTGCCCAAGCCTGGCCACCAGAGTTCAGCTCTGGCACCCACATAAAGGGAGAAGAGAACCAACTCCATGATGTTTTCTTCTGACCTCAACAAGCATAGCACAGCCTGCACAGCCTTCACCCATGTTCACACGCACGCCACACCCATGCACACACGCCAAATTTAAAACATCAGTGTTGTGCTAAAGGAAGAGTGACACGCTGGATTGCAGCTACGACAAAGACGCTTAAGCACAGGGCAACGCAGTCAGACAAGGCCTGCTTCTTTCTCACCAGCTAACTGCTCAAAAAAGCTGTGAGAAAAGCTCTCAGGAAGGCTGCACAGCCACTAATCCTGGGCGGGCTCACCCTAGGTGGGCTGCTACATATCCTGCCAACAAAATTTTGCCAGCAGCAATCACTCACAGTGGGTCAAAGGTTGGTCTCCCAATCAGCCAGACTGACAGGAGGGAAACTTTTTATGATAGACAACTTATACAGTACACTATACAAAACACTTAATTTCAAACATCTTTAAATAGCTTTTGTGACTATTACATTTAAAAAATTAAATAGAAGGAGAGGGAAGAGGGCTTGTTTTAGTGCTTCTGTCTGGGGTTTTGGTTTTGCATTTTTGGAAGGTGTGTTTACAACAGGGTCTCACTATGTACCTTGCTGGCCTGGAACTCACTCTGCAAACCAAGCTGGCCTTGAACTCATAGAGTTGCCTGCTTCTACCACCCCAGTGCTTGGATTAAATGGACACGTGTCTTCAGTTTGTTTTACCAACAGGTTATACATCCCAAACTGACCTCAAAACTCACTATGTAGCTGAGAATACCCTTGAACTTCTGATCCTCCTGTTTAAATGATAAATGTATATACTACACCTGATTTTTTTTTTAAGATTTATTTTATTTATTATATGTAAGTACACTGTAGCTGTCTTCAGACACTCCAGAAGAGGGAGCCAGATCGGATGGTTGTGAGCCACCATGTGGTTGCTGGGATTTGAACTTATCACCTTCGGAAGAGCAGTCAGGTGCTCTTACCCGCTGAGCCATCTCACCAGCCCCATACCACACCTGATTTAAAAGAGCTATTTCTTCTCAAAAAGAAATTAAGCTGTATAAATTTGTTAACATTTCAAAATCTTACTTTTCATGTTCTTTAATTAGAGGAGAAGCAGCAGCTGATAAAGAAGCACAGGGCTCAGAGACCCTTCCCAGTACAAGCCCTGACTTCCTTTGGGACCACATGAGCAAAGGTCCCACCCACCCATCAGTCTCCACTGCATCTGCTTCCTCCTGCCTGCTAACTAAGACCCCCATCTAAGCTTTTCCAGTTGATTCTGAGCCCACTCTAAGAAAGGCAAAGAGCCCACAGTGGGGAGCTCTCGGTGGGGAGCGCTGGCAGTGGCATCACTGGCTCTTTCCTGAGCTGTCACCCTGGCTCTCACCACGCTGTCGCCCACCCATCCCCAGGCAGGCACCCTCTGGCACAGCCAGCTTTCCTTCTCCGAGGACCTAACTAGCCACTGCAATCCGGTTCTGAGCTTACGGGCGCCTTCCATGGTTTGGATGGGGCTGGTTTGGCTGGCTGGCTGGCTGGCTGGTTTTGCAGCAGAGCGGGATGGTAAAGGTTTGTGAGTTTGGGAGCCTTTATGTTGTTGTTGTTGTTGTTGCTGTTGTTGTTGCTGTTACTGCTGCTGTGTGTTGCAGAACAAAACCTTATGCGTGTTGGGCAAGGACTCTACCACTTGAGCAAGCCCAACAGCTGCTTTCTCAAAGTGCACATCCCAGGAGCTACCTCTCCTCTAAACCCTTATGTGCTTCTCTCTGCATAAAGAGCCAAACCCTGGGGGCTGGAGAGATGACTCCATAATTAATAGCACTTGCTGCTTTTTTTAACTGTATGTATATGAGTACACTGTAGCTGGATTGTATGTATATGAGTACACTGTAGCTGGATTGTATGTATATGAGTACACTGTAGCTGGATTGTATGTATATGAGTACACTGTAGCTGGATTGTATGTATATGAGTACACTGTAGCTGGATTGTATGTATATGAGTACACTGTAGCTGGATTGTATGTATATGAGTACACTGTAGCTGGATTGTATGTATGAGTACACTGTAGCTGGATTGTATGTATATGGGTACACTGTAGCTGGATTGTATGTATATGAGTACACTGTAGCTGGACAAATGCTTGTGAGCATTCATGTGGTGGTTGGGATTTGAACTTTTGGGACCTCTGCTCACTCCAACCCTAAGATTTATTTATTTATTATATGTAAGTACACTGTAGCTGTCTTCAGACGCACCAGAAGAGGGCATCAGATCTCATTACGGGTGGTTGAGAGCCACCATGTGGTTGTTGGGATTTGAACTCAGGATCTTCAGACCAGCACTCAGTGCTCTTACCCACTGAGCCATCTTGCCAGCCCCCAGTTGCTGCTCTTGCAGAGGACCTGACTTCTGAGCACCCACACAGTGACTTATACTGTCCATAACTCTAGTTCCAAGATACACAACGCTATCTTCTGAACTCTGTAGAAACCAGGCACATATGAAACACACACACACACACACACACACATATATGCCAGCAAAATACTAATACACATAAAAAAGTAAACCTAAAAACAAATTATATTTTAAAGAATAAAATCCTAAACTATGAACATGTTTAACCAGGCATGGTAGCACACACCTTTAATGCCAACGTTCAGGGCACAGAGGCTGATGGCTGAATCTGAGGCCAGCCTGGCCTCCACAGTGAGGTTTCAGGTCAGTCAGCACTATATAGGAAGATCTTGTTACACACAAAAATTATCTAAATTATCTCAAAACATTCAGATCATTGCTTTGCTCACAAAGGTCCTAAATTCAAATGCCCCTCCTCACGTTCTCCAGATTCTTCACAGCCTGGCCAATGCACCCTCTTAGCTCTCTTTCTGTACATGGATGCCAAGCACTTAGCACAAAGCAGCTGTCACACTGCTAATAATAGAAAGAAATCAATAAGCTAATATGTTAGGCTCAGGTAATGAACTAAAAGGAAAATATGGCTGAAATATTATATCAGGTCCAGCTGAAATATACCAGGTCTAGAAAATACCGCTGCTGGGAAGGAAATTGTGACCACAGTCAACCTTATGTTCCCTCTGCTTAAGGAGAAGAGAAGAGTGTGTGAGTGCATGCACGAGTGCATATAGTGAAAGTATGTACATATTTGTAAATACACACACACATTTCCTTATTACTATACATGAAAGGAAACCAGTAAACCAAGAAATGTATTAGAATCTCTTCAAAGGGTTAAATAAACAAGCTGAAGACTGGACTCAGTTGGCAGCCGGCCTGCCTTGCACGAAGAGTCCAGGCTCAACCTGAAGAACCACATAAACCAGGGCATGGTATCACACACTTGTAATGTCAACATCCCCAAGCCTACGGGGTGCTGTCCTCTGGTGGCTGGCTCTGATCCCCGCCTCCCTGTTACTGTGCGCCTTACCAGGACAAGTCAGAGCCAAGCAAAGAACAAAGAGCCCAGAAGTTCTCCATCTCAAACACAAAACACTGCGCATGAGTCAGGCAAATTAAACTGTTCAGCTGGTCCGGCGTGACCTTCTGACCCTCCTGCTCCTGTCCCGTCATCAGGACATCATGGACAGGGTCACCTGCAACAGTTACCTCGGCATCTCCCTGCTCACCCACTTTCTCCCTGAGACTTGGTCCCTGGGTCCTTTCCAGGTACATCCTGTCCTCCCTCACATTCAGACTGTCAGAACACAGATCTGAGAATCTATGAGAGCAAAGATCAGCTCCTCGAGCATCTCACATCACACGTGCAGTTAAGCTTTGCATCTTCAGTATAAAGCTATAGCACTTTATGGACTTTATGGGCTTTCCTGATACCAACATCAATATCCACACCACACACACACTTTCAGTCAAGCTCTGACCCCTGAAGTGCTAAAGGGTTCCTTTAAGGGGCAGGTTCTAGAGAAATGATAAAGGAGAAAGTGAAACAAAACAAGATTTTATAACCTGTTCATAGGATTCAAATGAACTTCATCCATTCTTTGTCCAGCTAACATGCCAATCTGACTTCTCTGCTTCCTAAAGTAAGTACCAGCTCATTAACATGGCAATTTCCTAATAGTTAGATCATAAGTAGATTAAGAAGATGAAGCTAGGAGCTGGAGAAATGGCTCAGTGGTTAAGAGCACTGACTGCTCTTCCAGAGGACCTAAGTTCGATCCTGGTCCCCACACGGTGGCTCACAACCATCTGTAATGGCATCCAATGCCCTCTTCTGTATTGCAGGCACAAATGCAAATAGAGTACTCAGAGAGATAAATAAATGAATACTTAAAAAATAGATAGCCGGGCGTGGTGGTGCACACCTTTAATCCCAGCACTTGGGAGGCAGAGGCAGGCAGATTTCTGAGTTCGAGGCCAGCCTGGTCTACAAAGTGAGCTCCAGGACAGCCAGGGCTACACAGAGAAACCCTGTCTCGGATTAAAAAAAAAAAGGACGAGGCTACAAGTTTCCATTTAACTTTGAATTCAGCAATTTAGAAAACCTAAGAGAGTTATTCAATCACATGACCATTTGTTTCTCTTAGATGTAAGCACATGATACTGAAAGAAAATTCTGGACTTTTTAATCAGGTCAAAGAAGCTGTGTGTTCTAGGTTTATAATACATGCCACTCAAACTTAAACACAGGGCCCCTTGTTTAACAGTCTGAGTAACAACAGAGAGAAGAAACGCATGAAGCCTGCCAGGGACATGAAGCAAGTGGCGGCGGCTGATGGGGGGGAGGGGGGTGGGGTTATACTCCGATACTGCAGTAAGCATCATCAGTTTACTATTCACAATAAATAAGAGTATTTGTCTTCTGGGAATCTGGGGTTCTTCAGCTATGAGGAGTGGCAGACTGAATAGGGTCTTATCGTGCAGGCAGGGTGGGCATTCTCTGGCTGAAGCCTCCTGTGGGGGTGTTATAGGCACAGGCTGCCATACCTACCTCTTCAGTAAGGTTCACATAAGCAATGAGAAAGCGGGAGAAGTCACAAGGAAGACTATCTAGTGTTACCTAAGGATTGTACCTTCTACTGAACTCTACTTTCAAAACATAAAGTTCTGGAACAGTTTAGCTTACAGCCTAAGCCCCACATCTCCTTGTTAATTACCTTCAATTTATTATTGTTATCTCTAACATAAAACTCTTTCAGATCCAAAAGAGCCCAACAACTGAGAATCCGCAGCCTTGAAGAACAACACCGCAGCCTTGAAGAACAACACCGTAACTCTGGGGGAAGAATACGTTTATAAAATTGATGATGTGGTGTTAAAATACGCTTAAAGTTGATTTACTTGCTCATAATAAACAATGGATTCCACCAACACATTTAAGCAAACTTAGCCTTCAGAAGCACCTGGCCCCAGCCATGGAGAAGCTGACTCCACACTCTAGGAAGTGAGGCTGAAACTGCAGAGATGCAGGCTCCTGCCCGGCTCACCAGACTTCCATCCCTAGTTCTCTTTTTTTTTCCAGCAACTGAATTTCCACAGCAGCTCTGACAAACCATCACTTAGGCTCTGGTTAACTCTGGTTAACTCGATATCTGTATTTACTCATTAAACACAAAATCCAAGATTACTTTCTTTAAACATGAAGTTATTATTTATTTAAACATGAAGTTATTATTACATAAACATGAAATATTATGGCCATTACCGCCGACCACTTGAGTGAGAACATGTGAATAGCTCACTCATCTGAGCCGATGAGCGGCTGAGGGCCTACCTGTCAGTGCTGGTGCTGCTGCTGCTGCTGATGGAGTCACTACTGGAGGACCGACTCCTGGAGCCGCTGCCGCTGGGGGACCTGGTGGGTCTGGACGCTTGGCTAGCCAGCCTCTGCGGGGACTGGTTTCTAGACTGGGACGAATGTGGTGAACGACTCCTGCTGTGCTGGTAACTGCGCTCTGGCCTTCTGCCTCGTACCTCCCGGGTAATGTCGTCCCTGTAGATATCCCTGTGTACCACACTGGGCAGTGTAAACTGCTCCCGAGCCCTAGGTTCGTATCGGGGGTCATGAGCATCAAAGCGGTTTGGACTTCGACTCCGAGAAGTGTAATAGAGCCCGTGCTGTAAAGTCCGCTCTCGAGGGTCTCTATAATAATCCTGATCGTAATGTCTTGTCCGATCAAATGCTCCTGTCCCCCGTTCATGGTGTCCATAGGCACTATGTTCATAAGCAGCACGCTCCCTGTTATCTGAAGCCCTGCATTTAGGAGGGGAAAATATTTCATCAGAAAGGAACACACAAAACTGAATGCAAGTCATGCAAACACTCATGTCAGAGCTGCCTTTACGCCTCGCCTCTTTCTGAACAGCACAAACCTCGGTGTAAGCAAACACTCACATGCTAGGCATCTCACCTGACTCCAGGCGGCACTAATGTGCACACTTACTTTCTTTATATAATGGGCCTTCCTGGGTGGTAATCCCTTTATGGGGGTTTTCCAACTTGTATCAAAAGGTGTGGTGTGTGTGTGTGTGTGTGTGTGTGTGTGTGTGTTTTAACATCAACCTTCTTTCTGTTTTTGTTGTTTGCTTTTTTAAAACTCTCCTACAGTTTAAGCTAACCTCCAACTCCCTATCTACCTAAGGATGGACCTTAAACTTCCAGTCTCAAGCATCAGGATTACAGGCAAGTGCACAATGTACAATGCCCAGCCCGCACCCTGATTTTAATGTGAAAGTTCTCTGTTCTATCTGTTTAGCTGAGGTTTATTTTTAGACAGGGTCTCACTATGTAACCCTGACTGACCTAGATCTATGTAAACAAGGTTGGCCTGGAACTCAAGAGTTCTGCCTGCCTCTGCCTCCAAGTACTGGGATTAAAAGAGTTCACCCACCAGGTTACACCAGCTTAATGTTAAAGGGTTTCTGCAGTTTCATCTGAGTAAAACATACTATACTTTTAATTCTTTGCAGTTTACTTTGAGACATATCTGCACACTGCATTGAGAAGACACTGGAGCCTGTGACAGCCCACGTCTGCAGTGGAAAGATTACCAAACAAACAAACAAACAATCAGATGCAACATTTTCTTACTCCTGAACTTTCCTCACTTGCAGACAGTCAGGGTCCTGCTGTGTTGTGTAGCCCAGGACAGACCTGTGACTTCCAACCCATCTGCTTCCGTCCCCCTAGGAACTGGAACTATAAGGCATAAGCCACTGTCAAGCCTCTCCTCCAGGTTTTATGCTTGGATACTCTAAATAAATAAATCATTAAGCTACATAAATTACCCAAATTATTTTATTTTAAAGTGAAAAGGAATCTTAAGCACAATTAGGATATCAGAATCCTGGGGTGCTGCTTAGCAGGGTCTACCCAACGCTGGCTAAGAATGCTAAGAACGAAAGGTGTTTTATATCCTTGTGCTGCCCACCACCGGTATGTCATTTTTAATTACCTATTCCTTCCATGGTTCATTTTCCTAACGTGCGTGCTCAGGGAGCGGAGGACTGACGCAGTGACTCAGTTCTTGGCTTTGACAGCACTCAAGGTGCCTGAGACGAAAGCAGCAATGCTGGCAACTGCGCACTACCCGGAGCAGCTGTTACAATCAACAACTTAACATCACTGGTTCTGGTTTGCAGTGCTGGGATCCTACCCAGAACCCTGCACATGGGGAGGAAGCAAGTGTCCTCCCACTGAGTGACATCCTTAGTCCCCTGAACATTCTCAGGAGGTGAATGGTCACCAAATATGCATGTGTGTGCATGCATGCGTGCGTGCCTGCCTGCCTGCCTGCCGTGTTATGTACTACATAACACAGGAAGTTATGTAGTAATTTAAGGGTGTCGGGCAGGGCAGCCTGCACTCTTTTATGGATAAGTGAGTCTCAGGGTGAGGCCAGAGTGAGACCCTGCCTCAAAAAAAAGAAAAAAAAAAAAGGAGAAGGAAGGAAGGAAGGACCCTACTCTTTTAAGAAACTCTAAGTTGTCTACTCTGCAAGGCACAGACCACTGGAACGTCTCTGCAATCTCAACGTCTATCAATAATATTCTATCAAAGAAATAAAGAATCATGGGCTGGTGGTGAGATGGCTCATCAGTTAAGAGCACCAACTGCTCTTCTGAAGGCCCCGAGTTCAAATCCCAGCAACTACATGGTGGCTCACAACCATCTGTAATGAAATCTGATGCCCTCTTCTGGAGTGTTTGAAGACAGCTATAGTGTATTCACATATAATAAATAAATAAATCTTTTTTAAAAAGAAAAAGAAAAAGAAATAAAGAATCATGAAAGATAAAGAATTACAATCTCTCCAACAAGGCTAGATTCCAAGTTCTGTGACAGCTAAAATCATCTTCTCAGTCCACCCCTAGGCTTCTAGTATCTGCATCAGAACTCATTTTCATCTTCCAGTTCGCCCAGTACGAATCCTACTGCCCCTGGCTACGTGCATGTGCGTGTCTGTGCATGCATGTACATCTGCACATATCCAAGACCACATGGAGGACAAACATGGTGTCTTCCTTGACCATTTTAAACCTCATTTTTTATTCACACTTTGTAAGATCTGGGATTCACTATATAGATTAGGCTGGCCTCAAACTCAAGAGACATTCACCTGCCTCCAGTGCCGGGATTAAAGGTGTAAGTCACCACACCCAACATGGACCTTATTTTTGAAGGTTTTTCACTTAGCCTGGAGCCAACCAACCTAGGTAGTCTGACTGGCAAATAAACTCCAGTGGTGCCCTGTCTCCAGCTCCCCAGTTAGAGTGACAGCTGCCAATCACTGTGCCAGGCATTCACTGGGGACTAGGACCTGAGCTCAGTCTCTGTGGTGGCCTGGAAAGCATGTCATGGGGGAGCCATTTCCTCAGACGCAGTCAGCTACTTTGGCATCTACTGCTGCTATCATGGGGAAACTTCTAGGCTGGTAAAGTATGTGTGTGTGTGTGTGTGTGTGTGTGTGTGTGTGTGTGTGTGTGTAATATATTTCCTTCTTAAGTGTATTAAATGACATTATTTTCCTTTTTCATTAACTGTAATTCCAAAATTTGACTATTTTCATTTCTAACAATAAGGTTCCTTTGATATGTACAAGAAAACCTTTGTTTCTGCACACTACCGAGTGTTAATTGGTGAAGCCATAATTAATAATATAACAGAAGCAATAAGCAACAGTTCTAGGCAGTTACTGCTACAGCTGGTATTTCACAAGTATGTGCAGTTCTTATCCATTAGGGAAGCACAGAGGCAGGCACGAGAGGAGCAGAGCTGAAATCTAACTGCTAGTCTCAGACTCATCTATTAGTACTAAATGCATCTAGAGTTAGTGGGGAAGAAAAA
>LR754580.1:18335-23335 GCA_902729485.2 Mus minutoides | reverse complement strand
GTTAAATAATATGGATGTGTATATATTTATATATACACACGCAGAGAGAGAGAGAGAGAGAGAGAGAGAGAGAGAGAGAGAGAGAGATGTACTGTTCTCCCAGCAAACCTGAGTTCATTTCTGAGGGTCAATGTCAGGTGCACATTATCTGTAACTCCAGCATCAGAGCGATCTGACACTGTTATCCAACACAGGTGCCTGCACTCAGTCTCGTGTGTATACCTACACATATACATAATTAAATACAATTTTGAATTTTTACAAGGTAATGTTCTGGGGACTTGATACCTATTGGGAATTTACAACTACACTTTCCTAATACATGGAAAGAAGACCCTTCCCAGTCTAATACCAATTCCTCGGTTCCACAAAAAATGCACTCCGAAATTTCTAGAGCAACACTGAAGACCAATCCACCCCAGCACCACAGTAGCAATAAACAGACTAGGCAGTAAGAGAAGCACCTCACTGGTGGAAAGCTGGCTGCGTATGTGTGCCCCGGGCTCAGTCCCTAGGACCCAAAATTAAGTAGCATCAGTAAACATTAAAAGTTAATAACACCTCCCTCATTAGCTGGATTACCAACAGAAATGCATGAGTAATTTTAACTCCACCTTTTGAAACTGGTCTCATAGGCAACAACAACCAACCTCCACATGATCATCTTCATATGTCAGTCAATCCTCCCTGAGTCACTCTTAAGACAACAGAGTTGACCCGGTATGAAAAGAACACAGTCAAGTTACAAGAACTGAACCTACCAATGACATTTACACGGTCAGGTTCTCCACCGAACCCTGCTTGGCAGCAGCTAGAAGACCCTGTCTAAGGACTGGGAGCAGCCATTCAGTGACAGAGTGCTGGCCTAGCATGCCCGAGGTCCTGGGGTTCAAATCCCAGCATAAACACACACACACACACACACACACACACACACACACACACACTTTTAAAAAGCACCTCAGCCCTCTAACTTCTAGAACCCTGGAAGCAAAAGTACGAGGATCAACACTATGGGGCTGAGCAGTGCTACAAGACCCCCTTCAAAACAAAACAACGAAACACCAAACATGATGCACATTATGATCCCAACACTGTAGGGGAAACCTTGGTTTCTTTAAAAAAAACAGAATAAGAGTATGCTTTTAACCCCAGGCATGGGATATGGGACTGCTTCAGACTGCCCACAGCAGCTGACTATGATTTGCCTCGGGCTCTAGCAAGGGTGTGATTTTGCCAGTAGCATAAAGTTTCTGCAACTTTCTGATGCTCAGAATTCTGGGGACTTTTTCAGAGAGGGTATATAAATGCTAGGGCCCGGGGAGAGTTGGGGGGTTGTTAGATGGTTGAGTAGTCATGTGCAAATTAGAAATTAGCTATCCTGATGGCAAGGATCAAACTTCCCCCAAGGTACTCGAAGGCCCTAATCAGCAGGAAGTAGACTAATGTTAACACTGCCCCCTGTGCTCCTATCCTTTTTAGTGGGGGTTGAAGGGTGGGGAAAGGGTGGAAAGGGGGTGGAAAAAAGACCCCACAAAGTAGCCAAAGTCCATCAACACAACACTCAAAAGGTATATGCAGGAAGGTCAACCAATCCATCAGTCTAGGCTACATGATAACCTATTTCAGACACAATACTCAAAAGATATGTGCAGGAAGGTCAACCAATCCATCAGTCTGGGCTACATAATAACCAATTTCAGATCAAATAGGGGTGGGAGGAATCCTCTTGTCTGCCAAAAGAAAAGATTTTCTGGGCTGGTGAGATGGCTCAGCGGGTAAGAGCACCCGACTGCTCTTCCGAAGGTGATAAGTTCAAATCCCAGCATCCACATGGTGGCTCACAACCATCCGTAACGAGATCTGGCGCCCTCTTCTGGAGTGTCTGAAGACAGCTACAGTGTACTTACATATAATAAATAAAATAAATCTTTAAAAAAAAAAAAAAGAAAAGATTTTCTTTGTTTCTTTGTTTTTTTTGACTGCTGTTGCTTTTTTTTTTTTTTTTTTTTTTTGAGACAAGCTCTTCCAAAGTAGGCTGGCTAGCTTCAAACATTGACCCTCCTACCCTAGCCTCCTGAGTGCCAATGCCCACCAATCCCTGTAAGGTTTTACTTTACAAACAAGTTTCTGAGGCTGGAGAAAAGGCTCAGTGGCTCAGAGCACTTGGTACTCTTGCAGAAAACCAGGTTTTGGTTCCCAGAACTCAAAAGGCGGCCCACAATCACCTGTAACTCCAGTTCCAGGGAACCTGATGCCCTCTTCTGATTCTGACCCACATAGGCACCAGGTACACACATGGTACACATACATACATACATGCAGGCAAAACACTCATGCACATAAAATACAAAAATTAAAAAAAAAAACAACACACTGGATATAAATGGGAGGGAGGGCGGGGAGGGAGAGAGGGAGGGAGGGAGGGAGGGAGGGGAGGGAGGGAGGGGGAGGGAGAGAGAGAGAGAGAGAGAGAGAGAGAGAGAGAAAGAGAGAGAGAGACAGGCAAGCAAGCAAAAGGTTCTACATTATCTCACTATATATCAACTGACACACTTTCTGAAACTGGACACACTTGAAAGGCATTTTCTACTTTAAGTATACCTGACTACGGTAGTCATTTGTTATGATAATGGCCAAGTGTTTTTTCATGGTGATGTTTAAAAAAATCTAATGTACAATTAATTTATATATGAAATTGATTTATAAAATTTAATTACTACAGGCTGGAGAGATGGCTTAGAGGTTAAGAGCACTGACTGCTCTTCCAGAGGTCCTGAGTTCAATTCCTACCCAGAAACCACATGGTGGCTCACAACCATCTGTATTGAGATCAGATGCCCTCTTTTGTTGTGTCTGAAGATAGCAACAATGTATTCATAGACTTAAAATAAACAAATAATTATTTTTTAAAAATTTAGTTACTGGGGGGGGGGGGGGGGGGGGGCACACGCCTTTAATCCCAGCACTTGGGAGGCAGAGGCAGGCGGATTTCTGAGTTCGAGGCCAGCCTGGTCTACAAAGTGAGTTCCAGGACAGCCAGGGCTATACAGAGAAACCTTGAAAAAAACAAAAAAAAAAATTTAATTACTAAAGATAGTTAAAAACTTAAAAATCAGTCAGGCAGTGGTGGCTCATGCCTTTAATCCCAGCACTTGGGAGGCAGAGGCAGGCGAATTTCTGAGTTCGAGGCCAGCCTGGTCTACAGAGGGAGTACAGGACAGTCAGGGTTGCACAGAGAAATCCCTGACTTGAGAAACAACAACATAACTCCTCAAAAGTCCCTAAATCCAGCAAAAGTGTCCTGTTTCTTGGGTTTGGGGTGGTGAGACAGATGAGGCTATAGCCTAAAGTCACTATGGAGACCAAGCTGCCCTTTAATTGCAGCAATCTTCCTCCCCCTCTCCGCCTCTGGGTGTTGGGATTACAAGTGTGAGCCAACAAACTGGGCTCCTGGTCTCACTATGGAAAAAGCGAATATCCTGAGAGCACTGCCTTTGGAGTGACAGGAATGGAAAGGAAGATTCACAACTATTTGTTAATATATGTTCTCTCTCTGCCAAACCAAAGAAAACCCAATGGGTTGTAGTTCATGCAACCTTGGGGAAAGTAGTGCAAAATCCCTGAATCTACAGGCTAAGTGACAAGCCGCCCCACCCCCTAAAAAGAAGAGAAGTAAAGGAGAAGACTAAACAAATCAACCCACAAAAGATGGACAAGGTTGGGACCAGAGCTCAGAGATGGAGTGCATGCCTGGATAGGAAGCTCTGGGTTTAATCACTAATCACCAACATGAGAGGGAAAACTTGTTGGCATGGGGCTAGTGAGCTAGCTCAGCAGGAAGAGCAGCTGCTCAGCTCCCAGCACCCATGGCAGAGACTGGCAACTCAGCTCTCTTAACTCCAGCTCCCATGGACCTGACTGGTGCCCTCTTCTGGCCTCTCCAGGCACCTGTACTACAGAGTCATTCATGTTCCATCTCAAAGCATTAGAGCTTTTGAACCAGTGTTTGAAAACAAGCAAGAATTAGTCATTCTGGTATAATTATAATGATAACAGTGCTGTGGTATCTTTGAATAGTCTTAGATTCTGGAAGGACTGGAACACTAATAGATAAAATGAGACATCTGAGATCTGCTTCAGAACAACAGAGCTGGAGAGAGAGGGCTTCTCGGTTATGAGCAAACACTGGCTGGGCACCGTAGCCCACGCCTTAATTCTTAGCATTTTGGAGGCAGCAGCAGGTGATTTCTGAGGAACAACAGGCTGGTCTATGCAGTGGGTTCCAGGCCAGCCATAGCTACATTGTGTAGCCCTGACTCAAAAACAAATCAAAACAAGAGTAGATTGTTCTTGCATCAAGTTCCAGCACCCAACTCTAAGGGATCTGACAACCCTCATGACCTTGGCACACACAATAATGACAATGACAGCTGGGCGTGGTGGCACATGTCTTCAATCCCAGCACTTGGGAGGCAGAGGCAGGCGGATCTCTGAGTTCGAGGCCAGCCTGGTCTACAAAGTTGAGTTCCAGGACAGCCAGGGCTACACAGAGAAACCCTGTCTCAAAAAAACCAAAGACAATGACAGTAATGATGATGATGGTGGCAATGGTGGTGGCGAGGATGAGGAAGATAAAGCAACAAACCACACTGTGAGGCTTATGCCAGGGAACAGGGTACTGATATTACGGAAAAAAAGCAGCTCCAACCTGGGCCTGACAACTTATACCTATAGTCCCAGCAGCACACAGGCAGGCTGAGACAGAAAAATTGTTCCAAGTAAAGAATGTTCCATCCTGGGGGCTGGTGAGATGGCTCAGCAGGTTAGAGCACCCGACTGCTCTTCCGAAGGTGATGAGTTCAAATCCCAGCAACCACATGGTGGCTTACAACCACCCGTAACAAGATCTGACGCCCTCCTCTGGTGTGTCTGAAGTCAGCTACAGCGTACTTATGAAGAATAATAAGAAATGAATCCTTGGACCGGAGAGACCAACC
>LR754580.1:9904-16118 GCA_902729485.2 Mus minutoides | reverse complement strand
AAAAAAAAAAAAAAGTAAATAAATCCCAAGCTGGGAGGGAAGGAATGGCTCAACACTGGCTGCTCTTCCAGAGCACTGGAGTTCAGTTCCCAGCAACCACATGGTGGCTCGCAACCATCCCTAACTCCAGTCCCAGGGGGTCTTTACCCTCTTCTGGCCTCCATGTGTACCTGATATAGATGTGGTGCAGATAATACCCCTGCGCACACACAAAAGAACACAATAAAATAAAAATCATTCCAGAGCTAAATCTAGTAGTTCAACTTCTGTTACCATACAAGTTTTGTAGATCATTGTAAACACTGGAATGGCTGACTCTGTCACAGCTCAACCCAGTGCTACTTCCCTGGGTGCTAGAGGTTAATCAACCCAAGGAGCCAACAGCGGGAGCTCGCCATGTGCGGGACTCTGGGCTCCATCCTCGGCTGAAATAAAGGGGGAATAGAAATAATAGGAAGGAAATATATAATCTCCAGCTGGACATTCGGTGTCTTCGTGAAATACTTTAAATACTTTTACAAAGTAATGGGAAGTAAAGGGTCAGGCCTATAGACCCAGAACCTCACTGGCCGGGAGAGAAACCAACCTGGGCTATAGTCAACCCCGTGATTACTGTGGCAGCCTGGTTACGACTCAAAAATCAAAATTAAAAAAATAAAAACTAAGAGAAAGTGAGAGGTGGAAGCAACCCAGAAAAGCAGAAAGGCTTGCTGCCTTCGTGTCTGTCTGTCTGTCTTTTTCTCTTTGTTTTTGTTTTTGAAACAGGGTCTCACTCTATAGCCCTGACTATCCTGGAACTTGGCTCTGTGGACCAGGCTGGCCTTGAACTCAAGAGTCCACCTGCCTCAGCCTCTCCAAGGACTGGGCTAAGGCGAACCATGGCACCACTATCTTGATAGCATTCTATATAAAATTTCCAAAGCTTCAGTGTTAACAGAGCTAAAAATATCTCATAAACCCAGCCTGAAACCTCTTCCAAAGCATACTAAACAGAAGCCCAAGCAACCCTGAGGCTGAAACAAAGGTGGCCAGGAAGGTCCATTCTCCAAGACGGACGGAGCCAGCCGCTCCTTGAAAGAACCCCTGTGGAAAAAAACAAAAACAAAAACAAAAACAGCAGGGCGTGGTGGCTCACGCCTTCAATCCCAGCACTCGGGAGGCAGAGGCAGGTGGATTTCTGAGTTCGAGGCCAGCCTGGACTACAGAGTGAGTTCCAGGATGGCCAGGGCTATACAGAAAAATCCTGTCTCGAAAAAACAAAAACAAAAAAAACAAGAAAGAAAGGAAGGAAGGAGAAGGGACCCCTGTGTCTTCCCACAGTCTGCCACAGACATTTTTTTCAGAAATTAAATAGTTTAAGCACTCTATTATTAACTTTAACACTATTTCAAAATAACTGAATTTTCCTGAAATTTAAAAATATGCAAAAAGAAGTCCATCATTAAATTAGATATTCAGAATCACAGTATTCAAAACTAGACGTAACTTCTAAAAATCATCTGGACTCAAGTAAAGAAAGGATATGGCAACGATGGCCTCTGAACATCCTCAGTGAGCACACAAGCAAGGATGAAGGAGCTGTCGGATTATCTGATTTTTGTGACCAAAAAGATAGCTGGGTATACATAATGGCTTTCAACTAGAAAACCACTGTGCTAAACACAAACCATTTTTTTTTCCCAAAGAAACCTTGTCTCGATAAAAAAGATTTTTAACCAGTTTCATTCTTTTGACAATGTTTTAAAAAGACTTCCCCTAGGCAGTTACTACATAATATTTATCCTATCTGCAAAGCACCAGTGATGGGCGGTCAAGGAAAATCCACTGTGTGATGTACTTAACACTGAAAGTAAGGCAGAGAGAAGGGTTAGTCTTGGAGGGATTCTATCTGTTTGTTAACTCGAATTCCAGGCGCCTTGGCACACACCTCGCTCTTCCAGACAGCAACCAATAGTTGTGTGGTGCCCCCTCCAGCCCCTTAGCTCCACTACCACACAAAAGAAAGAAAGGACTTTCTCCATTGTGGCCCTGTAATGGATCTTTGTTAACTAAATCCCTATTCAGAAACAGTCATTTAATTTTCTTAATTCAGCATATGGAAAGCTGTAAAGAAAATGAACACAGTAGACTTATTATATGCAAGTAGGTACAGCCAATTTTAAAAAATACTCCATGTTCTTGGGCTGCCTTTCTTCGGCACTGGGGGGCATGGGGGGTGGATCAGCACCCTTCCTCCATCTGCTGTGCAGTGAAAGCACTGGTCAGAACCTGAGCAGGGAGGGAGGGAGGGAGGCAGGCCTTTATCTCTGCCTCCACAGCTGTCTGATTTAGCCTCCACCGTTTTTTTGTTGTTGTTGTCCTTTTAATCCAAATACCTACTGCAAAAGCCTAACCACTGTTAAAAGAACATTCGTCTTTGAAGCGTTTTATGTAATGTATTCCCAGTGTACACCTCTTAATCCTGTAGAACAGTTATTAGTTAATGCTGTAATCAGCTAGGGAAAAGGGTAGGAAAGGCACTCCGGTTCGGTTTAACACAGGCATCTCGGAATTCTCCTTCTGGGGTCTACAGGGCAGAGGCTGAACGCCATTAAGTTTCCTTGTCATTTCAGTGCCTTTCATCCCTTTCGTTTAAATGATTCAAATTCTATTTTTCCTTCCTAGCAGCAATCACATATTTTAACAAAACACATTCCACTATACGGAGAAAGAGATCTATACTTAGCTCCACCACTGGACCGGTAAGAACATTTTTGTAGGCAGGAAGATAAGCAACAAACCAGAAACAGTGAATACCTGTTCGGGAGTGGGAGGGGGATGAGAACTGGGAATTCCAGGGTCAAGGGTGAAGGGAGATTATTACTTTGTTACCTTCTCATGCTCTGCTCCCATTAAAGGTGTACTAACCAAATAAAATCCATTCGTCTCAAAGTGAGAACTGTCGCTTTTACGATGCACGAGTTTTGGGGACACACGTCTGCAGAGGCTTCAAATACTCTCTTTACCAAGAACAACTGCTTTTGCTCTACAACAGATAAAGCGCTGCTGTAAACGCGGGGTCAGCAGTGTGCCGGTAAGCCCTCGGCTAGCGCCGCGGTCCTCGGGCTCTCCAGACAGCTCTCCAGCGAGCCTCCTCCCCTCCCTGCCGTGCATACGGAGCGAGCGGCTCCGCAGATTCCCACATAAAGTGGGTTCTGGCCGCCATCTTAGAGAGTCATTCACACCAGCCGGACCGCGGCACCACGCTTCCAAGGCTCCCAGGACTGCGCCCAACCTCTTCCCTCGCAGCTTTCCCTCTCCCTCGGCTTGCACAGGGGGTCAAACTCCAGGTCTGAGGCAAGCCGTGCCTCGGAAATCTGCATGATGGAAAATGTCAAGTCTGACCACACAACACAGGAGCAGAGCGAATGAGGCAATGCACGTGTCTGCACGTCGGGTGCGTATCATTTTCCCATGCAGAGAGACCCATGGAAGAGTCACTGGGCGATTAAAGGGGGTACAGCGCAGAGGATTTCCAAAAACCTAAGAAAGGAGTGCTCTCTCCTCCACGCTGTGAACGTGCTACTAGAGGGCAGAGACCCGGGCAGAGGGGTGGAGCAGCACCGGCAGAGAAAGTTCCCATCTGCAGGCGCTCCAGCTGCTGCAGTCCCCTTTCATGCCCGGGAACCCCGGCCAACACTCCATCTCCGGACCTCCCCCTCTCCCGTGTCTCAGGCACAACGTAGTAAACACCCGGAGTCCCAGGCAGCGCGCACCTCCCCCAGGCCTGCGGAGGACATCCAGGCAGGTTATGAATGGCCTCACTATGCCCAGCTCCTTTTCACACGCGGGCACGAGCACACGCGCGCCCAGGAGGTGAAGATTTAATACCCCGGGTAAGAGCAACGGCCAACAGAATCAATGGCCCTCCATCAGAGAGAGAGAGAGAGAGAGAGAGAGAGAAAGGCGCTCACGCTTCCCAGGCCTCACCAAAGAGGTTCTAGACCGGGCGACACAACCCATTTCCCCAGGTTGACTCTAATGAGGACGTTTCTTCTCCTAATTATATTCCCTGCACCCACAGGATAGTGGGAATTCAGAGTACGCCCAACTTGGAACCTTCCAGGGTATTGGATATCAGGAGAAGTGAATTTCCACAGGCGATCGCAGATTTGCTATGTTCTTTCTCAATGTGCGAAAGTGTGAATAAATTCTCATTGTAAGTGGGGTTGCATGCTGAGGCCTCTACCAGTTACCCGGACACGCGTTTCTGGGAGCAAATAAGCGCTAAATGCTACCAATGCGTATGAAAAGCAACATTTACTTTTTTTCCTTCCACAAGCAAAAAGTATTTAGAGAAACTAAAGTCACACCTAATCGCGAAAGATTTGCACTTTTGGGCTACTTCACTAACGAATTCGAGGTGAAGGAAAACCGCTCGGTCACCAGCGCGGCGCGGGAATGCATCCGCAGCGCCAAGCTTGGCGTTCGCGCTCCCTTCCCCGCGAGCTCCGGGACACGGGCAGCCCATTTAGCCGCCGCCGAGCGCCAGGCAGCCCGCTCCGCCCGGCCGCGCAGACCGCTGAAGCATCCGCCGCTGCACGAATCTCCGGAGAGCGGCCACTGCTCCGGGTGCCTGCCACCTCCCGGTGCCGCACGATGCCAGGAGCCGCTGCGGCGTCCGCACAGCCCCGGTTCTGCGGGCGCTCGGGGGCCCCGGCCGGTCGCGCTGGACTGCGAGGCGGCGCGCAAAGAGGCGATCCCGCAGCTTCCCCAGCGCTCCCGCTCCCTCCGTGGCCGCACAGCAGCCGCCCGCCCAGAGCGCCGGAGCCAGCCGCGCGTCGCCGCTCTACCGGTGGCCAGCAACGGGCCGGAGAGGCGCCCGAGGTGCCAGCGCGGCCCCAGGCCTCGTGTCACTCACCGTTTGAAATGCTCGATGATCTTCTCTTCCCGCACGTTCTCCGGTAAGTTTCCCACCCAGAGGTGCCTGGTTTCCCGGACCATGCTGGGCGGTGTGCCGGCGACCGCGGTGGCTGGCTCCCCCTCGCCGGCTTCGTACGCGGCCGTCAGCGCAGGGAGGCGGGCGCCGGGGCGGCGGCGGCGGCGGCTGCGGCGGTGGCGTCGGCAGCGGCGGCGGCTCCTCCGGCTCCCCCCGGTGCAGAGACCATCCCTCTCCCCCAGGTTCTGACTCTCGGGCCTCGCAGCTCCGCTCTGCCGCCACCAAACACCCGAAGCCGACCCTCGCGCTCCGGCGGCGCATGCGCGCGGGCGGCGGCGGGCGGGGGGAGCGGGAGGAGGGGCGAGCGAGACCCGAGCGGCCGCGACTATGACGGAGCCGGCGCTTTGGCTGCCGGACGCTTCCCACCGGCGCGCGCGGCCCGCCTCCCGCCGCCTGGCCACCGCCCCCTTGCCGCGGGCGCGCGGGCGCGCGCGCGTCCTCCCGCCCCAACGCCGAGAGCCTCCCAGCCGGCGCGCAGGCGCGCGGAGCTCCGAACGGGGAGGAATGCGGAGCCGGGAAGCGGCGCCCACGCAGTCAGCTTAGTGCGCAGGCGCGACGGAGGGCGGGAGGCCGGCCGCCGGAGGCGTCGGGGGGAGGATGGGGCCGCTTCTCCCTGCGGTCAGGCGTTGCTCTGGGGAAACACAAGAGAACCCGGTTAGTTTCCACGCCAAGCGGTTTCTAGAGGCCAAAGTCCCTATGCCTGTCTGCCCTACGGCCCGCCCCTGACCGTTTCCGGACGCCTAGATTCCCCGCCTGCTTGGGAAAGTGGTCGGGACCAGGCCACCCTTTTCACCGCCCAGACAAGGGACCAGCGCTGCAGAGAAACCCATCCCTCCCAAGAATCATTGGCTTGTAACATTAAGCAACTTTTTATATAGAAGCTTGCGAAACCTTTTGCAAGATGT
This sequence comes from Mus minutoides, assembly GCA_902729485.2. Classification (NCBI taxonomy): domain Eukaryota; kingdom Metazoa; phylum Chordata; class Mammalia; order Rodentia; family Muridae; genus Mus; species Mus minutoides. The sequence goes on along the minus strand of LR754580.1, from coordinate 10,235 downwards.
CTTTGCTCATGGTTACAGTACACAAGAATTAAAGCTGAAAGGATACAGACATGTCATACTGTTGCCCTTCCAGACTTTTGAAACTGGCAGTGGACCTTTATGTAAGACTGGCTTTCAGAAAGATAAAACCGCAAAAGGCCACTGTGGAGTAACAGAAAAAAAAAAAAAAAAAAGCCTAACTCATTAAAACCGTCAGCAACTCATGCTTTAATTTTTCATACACAAAAATAAAATGGTGCTTCGGGTACAGCCTACACTTTTTGTTTCGTAGTGCCCTTAGGTACTACAAAGTGTGCAGTATACACAAATTAGGGTTCTGCCTAAGGACCTC
>LR754580.1:4904-7404 GCA_902729485.2 Mus minutoides | reverse complement strand
TGACTGCACTTCTAACGGTCCTGAGTTCAAATCCCAGCAACCACATGGTGGCTCACAACATTCTGAAATGAGATCTTAATTACAATATAAAAATAAAACTTTAAAAAATGCTTAGTAATGGCTAGGTATGGTTGTACACACCATTAATCACAGCACTTGGGAGGCAGGGGCTAGGGGGGGTCTCTGTGAGTTGGAATCCAGTCTACATATTGAGTTCGACAACAGCCAAAGTAAAATAGTAAAACCCTGTCTCAAAATAATATTAATAACAACAACAATAACAACAGTAATTGATCCTCTTGGCAAAAGAGTAACCAGAAGGCTTCTAGGCCCTAACTCCATGATAGAGCACTTATCTATGATACACCACCAGTCCCCATCCCTGCAAATCACAAAAATGTAGGTTGGGTTTAACTGTGAAAATGGATCAAGTGTATCTCATTTGAATATTAAAGAGAACTCCAGGAACGTGAGATTAAAACTGAGCCATTTACAGAGGCGAATTAAAATAGATCTGCTTTTAATCAACTCCCATTTTCACACTGTGAAGAGCTGCTGGATTTAGCATGCTAGACATGCTCAAAGAGTTCAGTCATGCGGAATGGCGGCTGAGGCAGGGAAAGCTGCTGAGCGTCAGGCGCAGGAACCTCATCTCTCGAGTGGGTAATTAATATACCTAAGTAGGCAGAAGGACGGAGTAGTCACCAGACACTTAACAACAAATTGATACAAAAAAAATAGTTACCAATACTGGGAGACATGTACTTAAAATATATGCATTTCTTCTAAAAGCCACCATACAAAAATATGTAAACAAGCTCTAAAATGACCAAAGCCCCAAGCACATAAGAACTGGACAATAGCAATTTCAGACAAGCCTGTTTTAATCAGTCATCATTTTTCCAAAAAATGAAACAAAATAAAATACTCAAAAGTATTTGAATACTTGATGTTTCTGAGAGTCTAATGGTAAGAGAGAGAGCAATCTAATACCAAACTAGCACACAGTGTGAGGAAATTATCTTCATAGATTACCAGAACCCCCAATGGTTGGATATTGTCTACCTAGACCTATAGACTCTAACAAAAACCAAATACTTCATAGTCTAATGTTCATGATTCTAAGAGAGTTAAATAATGTATTCTCAGTTGTTTTTAGTTTTCCAGAAAAATAGAATAACTTAATAATTTCTAAGAGAATTGGTTCCTAACTTTCTACCCTTTTTCATCCTAGAAGAATTTTTGGGAAGATTTCTCCAGGTACAAGTGCTGCTGCTCTGTCTAATATCCAGAGTTATTAACTAACATTTGTAAAATTAAACTGAAAATACACTGGAGGGATATGTAAATCATGGTTGTTGTTTCAGGTAACAGAATATGAATTTTCTTGTTTCTTTTAGAATAGCTTCACGTGACTCAGAATGGCTAAAAGTTTCCATCTAGTCCAGGATGGCCTCTATTTCCCAAGTGTGGGGATCACAGGAGTGAGCCACTTTAATCAGCTAGGATGTGAATTAAAAAAAACAATATTTGGCTAGGTGTAGTGACACATACCCTTAGTCCCAGCACTTGGGAGGCAGTGAGTTCCAGGACAGCCAGGGTTATACAAAGAAACCCAGTGTTGAAAAACCAAAACAAGATGGACGTGGTGGCGCACACCTTCAATCCCAGCACTCAAGAGGCAGAGGCAAAACAAAAGCAAAAAAACAAAAACAAAAACAGAAAAAAAGAAAAACCAAAATAAATAAATTAAAACCAAATAAAAATAAATAAATAAAAACCAAATAAAAAAAAAACAAAATAAATAAGATAGATAGATAGATAGATAGATATTCCTCTGAATTTTCTAAACTTCACTTTTGTTGTTGTTGGTGGTGGTTTTGGTTTTTTGAGACAGGATTTCTCTGTATAGCCCTGGCTGTCCTAGAACTCACTTTGTAGATCAGGCTGGCCTCGAACTCAGAAATCTATCTGCCTCTGCCTCTCAAGTGCTGGGATTAAAGGTATGCGCCACCACATTCCGACTCTCTTCACATTTTTTTCTTTTTTTTGGGGGGGGGGGGAGTTTCGAGACTGGGTTTCTCTGTGTGCCCTGGCTGTCCTGGAACTTACTTTGTTGACCAGGCTGGCCTTGAACTCAGAAATCCGCCTGCCTCTGCCTCCCGAGTGCTGGGATTAAAGGCGTGCGCCACCACGCCCGGCCTCTTCACTTTTATAGTTGGAAAAAACTCATAACAAATATACTTTTGGATTCTTTATTTTGCACTGTGATTCTGGGAATCAAACGCAGAGTTTCCATGGATGCCCTTTGAGCTCACCCTCAGTCCAATTCAATGAATTTTTCTTGGAAGGCAGCACCTGGATCAATTAGGGTTCCTCTGAAATGTTAGTACTTGACTACCATAAATCACTATGTACAATAGATCCCATATGAACAAATGGTAATGTTACTAACAGCCATTTTCATAGATCCTTTTCTTTTTTCTTTCTTTTTTTTTTT
>LR754582.1:32278-46231 GCA_902729485.2 Mus minutoides | reverse complement strand
TTTTTTTTTTTTTTTTTTTTTTTTTTTTTTTTTTTTTTTTTTTTTTTTTTTTTTTTTTTTTTTTTTTTTTTTTTTTTTTTTTTTTTTTTTTTTTTTTTTTTTTTTTGCATGTGCTCTGGCTTGTTATCTGGGCTCTACAAGGTCACACACCCCATTGTCACCCAGGAACTTCAAGGTCCCTAGTCTTTCTTCTCTTCGTGTCAATGACCATTCTAGGGGCTTCTTATCTCTCCAAAAGCTACATCTAAGATTTTCATTTGTTATTAACATTTGTGTAGTGTGTGTGTGTGTGTGTGTGTGTGTGTGTGTGTGTGTGTGAGATACTTGTGCTTGCAGATTTTTGTGTGGAGGTCAGAGAACAACTTTCTAGAATGGTTTCACCCTTTTCATCCTATTGAGACAGGGTCTCTATATTTTCACTGTCTGCTGAACCCAGGATAATTGGAAACTCACATCCACTCTGTCTCCACCTCCTATCTTTCAATACAATCCTAGGACGGTACACACTTCTGGCTTTTCGAGGGTTCCAGGAACCAAGCTCAGAGCCTCAAAGGATCATACAGTGTCTTAACCCAATGAGCCGTCTTGCCACCCCTCCGACAGAGCTATTTCTCATTTCTGTTTGCAGCTTTCTGCGAATGTGACTTTGGGAGCACAGACATTTTGTGTTGTTCCTTAAAATATCAAACACAAACATTGTAAAAAGATGAATACGACGTTTTGGGCAGTTTAGGGTACCAAGCACTGACAGCATCCTCCCCCACGCCCTGCCTTGCTGTGAGTGCCGGCCCATCTCTGCACAAACATGTTATCTATATGGTGGCAAGTCGGAATAAACTATACCCCTGAGTCAGCGTCTCCTTGTGTTTTCCCAGAAGCAGACGTGTCAGGGTGCTTTTCGGGAAGCATAGACACTATTAGAATTCCAGGATAGTGATCCAGGGAAGAGAAGGCTGTCATCCGAGTATATTTATTGAGTGATTTCCTCCCAGGAATTCTGGACACACAGTGCAAAGCTCATATTATCCTGCTCTGGGTCAACAGAGCTGGGGTACTCACATCAATTCCCACAGTCTAAAGACTGAAGAAGGAGGGGAAGGAAGTATGGGTGGCCACACTTAGGGTGGTTGGCTGGAACTTGTTTGGGGAACATCTAATGCCTTAAGTGGCATGGGCGGACACAGAGTGTATGCTGTCCTTCTGTGTTCAAGCAACACTAATTATAACCCAGACACTTCCTGGTTGCCACAGAGTCTTTACACGTCAGGGATTAATTTCTGCATAATATTTCATAATGGAATCAGAACTTACCTAGTCCTTTCATATTGGATAGATGGTTAGGTTGCTACAAAATGGAGGGGCACCCTGCCAACAGGTCCCTCAATTATTCAAATTCCAAATCTAAAAAAAAAAAAAAAAAAAAAAGGCATAGAGTATCCCAATATCGGGGGATGGAATGCTGTGTTCTTAACGAAATGTTTCCTTTTTTGTTGTTTTGTTTTGTGTAACAAGCCAAGCAGAAACTTGGGTGAGAATCAGGAACCCTGAGAGTGTGCAATGCACTCTGTTATTTAGGGTGACGGCTTAATTACAAGTATGGGATCATGCAATAGCCGTGCCTTGTTCTATGGGATTTATTAGGTCTCTAAATTCTACCTACCAAAATTTCACACAAGGGCCGTGATACAGCCCTGCGGATGGAAGGCTTCAGATGGAAAATAAAAATGAACCGAGTACCCAGGAACGCCCTTTGAGCTGATGTAAAACAAAGAAAACCCCACTTCTGGAATGAGCACCCAAGCCCAGCTGACCCCACAACTCACTCATTCAGTTTGGGCAGGTATCCTGGATCTCCACTCTTTAAACAGAACTATCCCTTAAACAGAGAGGAAAATAGCCTCCTTGTTGGACAGGTATCTCCCTCCAATAAGTCCCTGCTCTCCACCCTACTCTGCCCAGAAGACCCCTTTCTAGGGAGCAATGGTTGGGCACAGGCTGACTCCAGTGAGCTCACATAGATCTCCCAAGGCCCTTTGAGTATGTGTGTGCCTATATATATGCTGATATGCATGTATATGTGTGCTCATAGTTGTTCATATATGAGGAAGCCATAGGCTGACATGGAATATCTTCCTTGGTCACTTTCTGTCTTAGATTTTAGGTTTGATTTGTTTTTTTGTTTTTTTTGTTTTTTTTTTTTTAGACAAGGTTTCTCTGTGTAGTCCTGACTGTCCTGGAACTTGCTCTGTAGACCAGGCCTGGCTTTGAACTCACACAGATCCATCTCTGTCTCTGCCTCCCGAGTGCTGGGATTAAAGTCATGTGCCGCCGCCACTGCCCGGCTTCCATCCTAGTTTTTGAGATCAGGTCTCTCACTGAACCTGGAGCTTACTGATTGTGCTCGGCTGGCTGGCCTCACTCACAGATCCACAGATCTCCATCTCTGCTTCCCCTGTGCTGGGACTACAGATGCACACTGCTATGTGTAGGTTTCTTATTTACATAGGTTCTGAAAGACCACTCAAGTCCTCGTGCCTGTATGGTAAGTTCGTTACTAACTGAGCCATCTTCCAGCCTTCCCCGAAGCCCGTTAGTGTGAGCTCACTCTCCTGTGCTTTCTTACCAACTGTGACAAATGCGTCACCTTGATGTAAGATGCTCAAAACAGGGACCCCACCCTAGGCGTGGCAGCATGCACCTGTAGTCTCAACACTTGAAGGTGGAACAGGGGTGGGGGTGGGGGTTGTGAGTGTGAGGCCAGCCTGGGCTACAAAGTGAAAACTTGTCTCAAAAAAAATGTCTTGTTTGATTACACTTTATACCCAAAACTGCTCAAAAACTGGGGGAGGGGGTGTTCACGTTAAAAAAAATCATTGTCCAAATGAAAAGACAAACATTTACAGATCTTGTGCTGAATTCCTGGAATTCTACATATACGTCTGTGCACCCCAGGGTCTTTGTTGGTGTAAGGAATGCTGGAGTGAGCTTTTCTGGAAAGACGTCTGTGTCTCTGTTCTGAATGTCCCAGAATCCCGCCTCCATAGATGTTCTGGGGACTTTCAGCCCTGCCTCCAGGCATGTTCTGGGGACGTTTGCTTTTGGAGAGCAGTCAGGACACATGATATCTAACTCCAAGATTACATAATTCCAGTTTATGCGAAGGCTCAGCCTTGAATTAACTCCCCTCGTCTGCTTTCCACCAACCATTCGCTGGCCCAGAGCCAGGCCAACAATATGCCCAGACTTGTAACTCTCTAACTCTCTAAATCTCTCTCTCTTTTTCTTTCTTTTCTTATTCCCATAACCTTCTCCAACAATTTTATTTAGCCGACCAATTGTCAATTTGGGGTCCTGGGAAAGGATAAAGAATGAACTCCTTTTGTTCCATCTAGCAAATCCAAACTCCATTCCTTTCTGACGGCCAATCATGCGCACCCAAGCTAAGCCCCACCATAGGGGCTCCGTTTTATATCTTGGGGTAATCCACTGGACTAACTGTTCCCTTAGAGCAAAACCTTAGGAACTTTATCTCCATATTCCCTTTGGACAATATTTCCTTCCAGGAATTTGAGACTAGGACTGGATCTGTAAGTGAATTCTTGGAAGTTCTAAATGGTTTATACACTATTGAGTTCCTCACATGTATACAACTTTGGTTTGGATCAGCCAACAGCACTGGCCATTCGTGTTGTGACATCACCGGCACTGAGTTGCTAAAAATCCTTTGCAACGGTTCCATTCATTTCTTTCAATGCAGTAGAATTCTCAATTTGGGGGAAGAGCTGTTTTTCATTTGAAAATGGAAAGCCAGGCTCTAGGGACATAGGGAAGGAACAGACCTCGCGAGCTGAATTTCCAGTCTGTCCCTCCCTCATTATCAGTGCTCTTTACATTTTGTGAGCACTTGATTTAGGACATTCAGAAAAGAGCGCCAGCCCAGAGCCGCGGCTTTTTATCGCCACCTACCGTCGTCTTTGAGAACTGCATGAATATTCCCTCTAATCCCAAACACCCTTGAGAAAGGGTCTCCAATCCACTCTAGAAACTAGAGGCACTGTACTGGGATAGGAAGACAGAAGACTATGGAAACGACATTCTCAGATTCTGGGTTATAAGCCTGGAAAATAGTCACGAATGGAAGCCCGTCTATCACTAATTTATTTTTTAGATTTTTAAATGATACTTTATGAATATGAGTGTTTGCCCACAGGCATGTATGTGCACGGTATGTAAGTCCCATGCCTGTAGAGGCCACAAGAGGGCATTGTGCTCCCTGGAACGGGAATTACAAAGAGTTGTCAGCTTGCCCCGTGAGTGAGTGCTGGGAACCTAACCCAGGTCCTCTGCCACAGCTGCAAGTGCTCTTAACCTCTGAGGTTCTCTCCAGATCCTAGTTTTTTTTTTTTTTTTTTTTTTTTCAAAATGGAAGTCTTAGTTGAAAAAGACTTCAACCAAAGCTCAGTAGCCTGAACAACGTTTTCCAAAGTGATCTAGATTGTTCTCAAACGGGATTAAGAGCAGTCCTTTGACAGCAGATCTGTGCAGCCGTGTGTTTATTCTATCACAGATCTCTCAGAATGCTCTCTGTTTGAAAGCAGCCATTACAAGGTTAGCTTCAGTGTATCTTGGAAAAGATTGACAGCCTAAAAACAGATAAAACATGCCTCCCCGAGATTCTCCTCTTTGGTGGTGACTTTTCCCCGCCCCCCCATACTTTGCTAGTTTCCGGATAGGTTGGGTGGGTTAGAGTTGGGGGGCTACCGGAAGCTTCTCAGAACAAGAATGACGAGGCTGTTGTCCAGAGGGGCCCCCTGAGATTCGTGTTTGGGAACAGGCCGACCCCATGAGGTATATTATCTTTGCCACATTTTGCTGCTTTGTGGGAAATTTATTTTTAATCTTTAACAAAGCCAACCATGTTTATCTGAAGCGCTGAAAAACTTTAATAGTTTAAAACAAAACTTTTAAAAAATAATTAAACCGACAATGAATACTGAAACATGAAAGTCAGACCGACTGTTACCTTAACAAGAAAGGGCTTCCCAGAGATCAAACAGAGCGCTGTTTGTTTTATTTGCTAATGGCAAATAACAAGTACTTTCACTTTAAGGGATTCCGAGGGTTATTGAAGGAGTCCAGAAGTTTCTGTTGACCTACTCCCACCAAGGCAAAGGTTTCCCACACCTTGGGTTCACAGAGCTGGGAAACGTGCTATCCTGAACGCTTAGAAGGTAGCACACGATTGGTGCCTTTAGCATGAGCACACCTTATCCAAAATGATGGGGGAGGGGGGCTCCCTCAGATTATTTTTCCCCTTCTATAGTGCTTATTCAGCTCAGCTCTGAGAAGTCTGCAGCTGTGTGGTTGCTGGGTTTCTCAATGACTGAACTGCTTTCTTCTGTGCACCCACTCACCATGAACTGGCTTTTATATGGTCTTTAATGAGCCCTGCTGAGAGGCAGAAACAGGCAGATCTTGGGGAATTCAAGGCCAACCTGCTCTACATAGAGAGTTCCAGGCCAGCCAGGGTTACATAATGAGACCCTGTCTCAAAACACTGTCAGAGGGGAGGAGACCCCCCCCCCCTTTATAAAGGGAAGATTCAGGAAAAACAAACAAACCCTTTAAGGATCAAATCCTTTAAGTGGATGAATCGTATCAGATCAACTAGTAGAGTTTTTTTTCCTCTGGAGACAAACTTGGCTTTGGATCAGCAAAGAGAATATTTTCAAGTTGTTCTTTTATTTTTAAACTGTATCCCACATTCCATACATAGGCTTTAATTTGCTTTCCAGAGCACTTCAGTTGAACCCTCAGCACAAATAGCATTGTCATCCAGGCTGAGTCTATGACTTTCCATTCAATGCTGACTTCATCCTTTCTTTGGAACACTGGCCCAAGGCCGGGCAGATTCTAAATGAGGGGAGACTGACCATAAGACACTTGGTGATATCTCTGTGGGAAGGTTCTTTGTGACCGGTCACATCCTGATCTGCCAGTTTATGAGTGAGGAGGCAGCTCCTGCTCCAACCTCACAACTGCAGCCCAGAAATAGAACTTGAGGTTCTTTTAATATGCACGTTATCTAGATAAAGCTATATCTGGGATGTCCCTGACAGGTTCTCTGACTCTTGGCTTTGTTTCTACAAACTAAATATAGAACTGTGAGCGACTCTTTTTTCTCTCTCTCTCTTCTTTTCTCGTGTGCATCTAAGCATACAAGGAAATCGGGCTGCTTCTAAAAGAGTTCTTGGGAACTCTTTTGAGGTCAGCAGTTCTGAAGTACAGGGATCGGAGCAGAAAGGACTTATTCTCTAATTTTCCCACCCTGCCCTGTGAGTGATGTTCTTCCATGGTCAGGGTGGTAATACTGAATAACCCTCCTGTGTAAAATCACCTCAGGTCCATGTTGTCCCCCACTTTAACTCCAGAGACTGTGGACGGAGGAAAAAGTGCAGCCACCCTCCTCATGGTGACAATGACTGCTGCGTGCTTGCTGAGAGGTCTGTCTTGTTTGGTGTGATCACGGCCATTATTTTAAATGCAGGTGACATTCTGATAGCTGGGCTACATCAACCGGGTACTGGGAGGTGTGCAGAAGAAGAGAGCTTTGTATTCTGAGGAATCTATTCGACTATTCCAAGGCAGAGGGCACGGTTTCTAAGCTACCACATCTTCATTATAGGACCTGGCTACCACACAGACTACTCCTTCAGGCTGTTGTCTTTCCATGAAGAATTTGATTTAGGATTTCTTATAGTGACCAAGAGGGAAATGTAGCAGAGATGAATGAGATTCATACATCTTTCAAGATTATCTGGGTGGGGGGAGGGGAGGATTCAAAGCCAGGGATCATTTTATCACTGAGCAACAACAACCCAGGCTCCTAGTGTGTGTGTATGTGTGTGTGTGTGTGCATGCACTCAAGTGCATGTACCGCATGCACCTATGCCGTGTGCTGCATATGACAAGTTATGTGTTTGTGTGAATGTATGGTGTGGTTTAGGTATACGTCTGTGGTTCTGCAGTGTGTGTGTGTGGGGGGGTGCGTATAGTGTATGTATGAGGGAGTATAATGTGTGTACATGGTGTGTGTGTTTGTGTGTGTGTATGTCTGTGTGTGTATGCCCTATATATGTACAGTATATGTGTGTGGGTGTGTATGCTGCAGGAGCAGGGAGTATGCATGTCTACATGTTCATGTGAACACAGACATGTGCATATGTAGAGGTCAGAGGACAAGCTAAGGTGTTCATTCTCGACTTCCACTTTTGGCTCTATATACACCAAGCTTACCGGGCCATGAGCTTCCAGAAATCCTGCCTCACCTCCCATCTCAATAGAAGTGTTGGGATTATAGATCTATGCATCTGTGTCTGGCTTTGTGTGGGTCTGGGACGCTGGGCTCAGATTTTTGTGTTTGCATGGCAGATGTTCTACTCACCGAGCCATCTCAGCCCTTTAAGGTTTTCTTCTCTCTCTCTGTCTCTGTATCTCTCTCTCTCTGTCTCTCTCTCTCTTGTTTTTTTCAAGACAGGGTTTCTCTGTATAGTCCTGGCTGTCCTAGAACTCACTCTGTAGACCAGGCTGGCCTCAAACTCAGAAATCCGCCTGCCTCTGCCTCCCAAGTATTCTTTCTTTTCTTCCTTCCTTCCTTCCTTCCTTCCTTCCTTCCTTCCTTCCTTCCTTCCTTCCTTCCTTCCTTTCTCTCTCTCTCTCTCATTTCTTCTTTCTTTCTCTCTCTCTTTTCTTTCTTTCTTTCTTTCTTTCTTTCTTTCTTTCTTTCTTTCTTTCTTTCTTTCTATGTTCTCCATGCATGTATGCTTGCATGCCAGAAGGGGGCACCAGATTTTCATTATAGATGGTATGAGCCACCATGTGGTTGCTGGGAATTGAACTCAGGTCCTCTGGAAGAGCAGTCAGTACTCTTAACTGCTGAACCATCTCTCCAGCCCTCTTTTTTTTTTTTGGTAAATGTTTGAATGTAGTGTGTGGGGGGGGGGGATGTAAATGCATGTGTGCACACATGGAGGCTAGAGATTGACATCCACTGTCTTCATCTGCACTCCATTTGATCTTTTGGGAAAGGTTCTCTTACAGAACTTGGCACTGCTGATTGGCCAGCCAGCTTCAGGGATTTCCCTGTTTCTCCAACACTCCTGCTCCAACTGTCCCCACCACCCCATGATTCGGGATGCACTTGGCCACTTAGCTTTTTAGGTGGATGCTGAGGATGTGAATTCTTTGGTCATCTTGCAGCCTGTCAGACTGAGCGACCTCCCAGCCCTGCTTGCCTGTTTTGAGATAGAGTCTCATCCTGTAGTCCAGGCTGGCCTTGAACTTATGGCAGTTGTCTTGCTTCAGCACCCTCCCCCACAAGCCCTGGGATTTTGAGAGTGAGTCACTAGAACCTAGATCACTCCACAGGCACTCTGGTCTGTGTGTCAGCAGGGGACACAGTTGTGCTCAGACACAATCAAAGCAGGTACTTTACAAGGAGTCTATCTTTTCACAGACAGCAGAGAGGTTCCAGGTCACCAGTGGTGACTCAGCCTCAGGGGTCACCTGCACATTTCTCCTTTTCAAAAGATATGCTGCGGCGGGGGTGGGGGGACAGCTGAGTTGGCTGGGAGGTAGAGGGAGAATAGCGGAAATGTCTCTCCCTCCCTCCCTCCCTCTTTCCCTCGATCCCTCCCTTGCCCTTTCCTCTCTGTGGTCTGTGTTCTGCTCCACCACCACCCCAGTCTCTCATCTCCCCTCTGCCACCCCTCTTCCAGCCCTTCCCTTTCTCTCCTACCCTCTCCCACCCTCTAGCCAAATTGCCAAATTCATCATCCATGATAGGTGAATGCAAAGGAAACATCTTGGAGTTCCCAGCTACTCCACATATTAGTCCGACTGCATCAATAGCTTATAAAACTCCAGCCAAGTCCAACGAGGCTGTGTGGATGGAGCAGAAGGAGCGTTCCCCAGTGTTTCGGGAGGTATCTGATAGACGATGTCTACTGTTCTTGTTTGACATACATCATTAATGGGTTGAACACTGTCTTATTTTTATTTGTAACGGGGAACTAAGACCCAGAATAAGCCCTTTCTCCCTGAATTGCTTTCATCAGAGTATTTTAACCATAGCAACAAGAAAAAAATACAAAGACACTTGGTTACTTGCTGGCTGTGTTGCCCTCCCCACCTCCCGCAAAGCTGGATCCCCACAAAACTAAGAACCACACCGATAAGCACTGCATCCCTAATGCATTATACACTTTAATCAACATCAGTGGCTAAAAGAGTTCCTACAAAGAAGACACGGGTGGGGGCAGTTTTACAGGCCAGCTTCCTGAGACTCCAGGAACAGATAACTTCAGTCCTACAGTCTTTCAGAGTGTGGGAAAAGAGACACACCTGCTGCTGACCAGCTGTGGACCCTTCCCGTGTTACCCAGACAGGAGAACCATCAACTCTAATCTTGATGACAGATTCAAAGTCTTAAATATGTTAGCCTCTCTCTCTCTCTCTCTCTCTCTCTGTGTGTGTGTGTGTGTGTGTGTGTGTGTGTGTCTTGCACACATGCGGGCATGCACAAGATAATGATCAACAAGGCTTACTTCAGGAGTGAAAGATTAGTGCAGTATTAGAAAACATGTACATTAACAGATTAAAAGAGGAAAAAACATGGTCATTTCAAAACAAGACCTTTTCTTTTCAATCCAGGAAGCCCCACAACCTGTTTATAATAAAACAAATGACCTTAGTCAAACAAAGATGGGGGGAGTTCTTAGCATAAATAATAAACTGTATCTTTAAAAACATCAACTCCTGCACAAATGCTTCACAAACAAGCTAAAAGCATTTCCTTCACAAACGAGGAAAAAGGTGAGGCCCACAATTTCAACGCTGAAGATCCAGGCATCATCGCTGCACCCTGATTTCAACAGCAGAGCGCGAAGGAGCAGTAAGACTTGGAAAGGAAAAGCGAGACAACAACAACAGCGACAAAAAGCAAAGCAAGCTAGCATTATTTAATTTAATTTATATTCATTTCATGTGTATTGTATTTATATCTTTATTTTTATTATGTTTACTTTACTTTAGATTTAGCACTAGAGTATTAAAGGTTGTCCACATAGAAAACTTCCACAAACAATGAGAGACTCTAGCTAGGGCTGGGAAGTGACTCAGCCAGTAAACCGTTGCTTGTCAAACATGATGAGGGGAATTGGGATGCCCAGGACATGTGTGAATGCTGAGTGTGTGTGGTAAGAGACACGTGTAGCCCCGGCACTCAGGAGGTGATGACCGGGAATCCCCAGAGCAAGCTGGCTAGCTGAACTAGCTCGATCCAAGAGCTCCAGGCCAAATGAGAGACAGTCTCAATGAAGACAGTGGAGAGAAACCGAGGAAGAATCTTCAGCCTCCACGGGCACCAGTGCCCACACGTGTCCATGATCACACAACTCACTTGTGTGCAAATACATGTACCACACACACACACACACACACACACACACACACACACGAGAAAGCGAGCGAGCGAGAGAGAGAGAGAGAGAGAGAGAGAGAGCACTTAGCGACATAGATGTGATCAATGACCAGAGGTTAACTACACCTCTGTATGTCAGCCAAAGAGATACAGATTTTCATTGTAAAAGGGCACCATTTAGGGTACCACACAACATAAGGGGCCTGGAAATAAATCTATCTTGAGCCGGGCATGGTGGTACACACCTTTAATCCCAGCACTCGGGAGGCAGAGGCAGGTGAATTTCTGAGTTCGAGGCCAGCCTGGTCTACAAAGTGAGTTCCAGGACAGCCACGGCTATACAGAGAAACCCTGTCTCGAAAAACAAAACAAAAAACAAAACAAAACAAAATCTATCTCGAATATTTTGAGAAAATTGTATAGAACTCTATAGAATTTGCTGAAATGCTCATGAAGTCACACTGGCAGATGGAGAAGCATGTCACATGAACAGACAGGTTCCGTTTTAAAGATGTCTGTTTTCCTCAAGTGCCATAGAGTGAACTCGAATCCAAATAACCTTAGTGACTTAATCTTAACATTTATATGAAAAACCCAAGTCCCAGAAATAGTCCACCAGACGTCTAAGAAAGTTGAAAGTCTCTCCCCAGCAGGGATGGGAAGATATTATAAAATTGTATTTATTAAGACAGCATAGAATTTCATCCAGAGATGGACAAACTGACCGACTGAGTAGAAAAGAGATGCCCAGAATAAATGTTTGGCAAAGCTGGCATTGCGGAAGAGTGGAGAAAACAGATTTCCCAATAGAAAGAACACCAGAATAACTCACGTGATAGTCAGGAGAACTGGTACTGAATGTCACCCTGTGCGTGCATCCACAGGTGAATAAACACTGTCACAGTGGCATGACACAGACAGGAATGTTTGGAAATTTCGGAAGGAAAGTATTGGTAGATTTGGTTATGTCTAAATTCCTAGCACATCTTTATCAGAAGCCTCCCCTGTCGGGCTGGGCTGCAGCTCAGAAGCCTCCCCTGTCGGGCTGGGGTGCAGCTCAGAAGCCTCCCCTGTCGGGCTGGGGTGCAGCTCAGAAGCCTCCCCTGTCGGGCTGGGGTGCAGCTCAGCTGTCCAGGGCCTGTTCAGCATCACGGAGATCATGAGTTCAATCTCCAGGACAAAAGCAAAAGCCAAACGGAAAAACGAAAAACGATCACTGATTTAAAGGTAACACAGACAAGCCAATAGCCAAAGGAGGGAAACGGTACCAGCTTACAGTGGAAAACCTGTACTCTGACGGAGAATAAAAATGAAATCGCAATGATACAATCCTATATTAGACAGATGAACTCAATTGTAACAACTGAATGAGAAGGATCAGTACAAATGTGTAGACACAGGAACTGAGCAAGCTGATGTATAAAGTTGCTCTAGTAGTTTAATTACCATTTTGATATTTTTAAAAAAGAACTATAGCCCTTCTCAAAAGAAGTGAAATGACTGATAAACACTTTTAAAAGTTTTCAGCAGCCCCTAGGGAAATGCAAATTTAAGCGACTTGAGAGTCCACCTCAGCTCACTTGGAACAGCTGGGCTCAAGACAACAAAGGACAGGCCCAGCATGGGGGCTCTGGTCTCTAATGCCAGCACTCAGGATGTAGAGGAAGGTGGGATCTCTGTGAATCTAAGGTCAGCGGGGGTCTCTGTAGTGAATTCCAGGACTGCCAGGGCTACACAGTGAGACCCTGTCCAACCAACCAACCAACCAACCAACCAACCAACCAACCAACCAACCAACCAACCAACCAAATGGCAGCAACTGGTGACAGATTGTCAAGACTGTGGCCACTGTGGAAGTCAGTGTGGGGGTTCCTCAAAAGTCTAGAAATAAGAACTGGAGAGATGGCTCAGTGGTTAAGGGCACTTGCTCTTGGAAAGGTCCCAGGTTCAATGTTCCCAGCACCCAAGTGGCAGCTCACAACCATCTGTAACTCCAGTTCCAGGGAATCCAGTGCCCTCCTCAGGACTCTGTGGGTATTAGGCATGTATATGGTATGCATACGTACATGTGAGCAGAACACTCAATATCTATAAAATAAAATAAAATAAAATAAAATAAAATAAAATAAAATAAAATAAAATGAGAAGCCTTTCATCTGGAAATAGAACTACCACAGTATCCAGCCACAATCATCCAGCCACTGGCAATCGCCCAATGGACTCTATCTTCCAGAGATACTTGCTCATCTGGGCGTCTTGCTGCTCTACTTGTAATAGCTAGGAAATGCAACCGGCCCGCATGTCCATGGGGAGGGGAGGATGAACAGGTAATGTAAACATGGCACATATGCACAATGGAATTTTATCTAGCCATAAAGAAGAAAAATGAAATTATGAAATCTGCATTTTAGATGCATGGAGCTAAAAGCTATTATACTGACTGAGGTAAGCCAGGCACAGAAAGACAGACACCACGTGTTCCCTCCAAGTAGATTTGTGTGTTTAACTTAGAGAATGTATAGAGTCCTGTAAGCTACAAAGGGGCCGCTGGGGTGGGGATGCCTATAAGAGGCAGGGACAGTGGAGCGAGGGTAACATGGAAGCAGAGGACAGATACTGGGGTGGAAGCGTTCTAATAGGGATGAAGGAGAGGTTGGAGGAGGCAAAAGGATGGGGTAGGGGCCTACTAAATCAAAGGCTGTATAAAAAGCCATATGGAAGCCTACTGTAAGTCAATGAAAATGTGCACACTTTTAAAAGAGTTTGCATGGCTGGAGAAGACTGCTTTTAGAAGCCATGGGTCATTTAAAACAAAACAAAACAAAACAAAACAAAACAATCCCAGTGCCGGGTGTGGGATATCTTCTTTTTTTTTTTTCCAACTTTTATTAGATAATTTCTTCATTTACATTTCAAGTGTTATCCAGAAAGTTCCCTATACCCTCCCTCCTCCCGGCCCTGCTCCCCTACCCACCCGCTCCCACATCTTGGCCCTGGCGTTCCCCTGTACTGGGGCATATAAAGTCTGCATGACCAAGGGGCTTCTCTTCCCAATGATGGCCAACTAGGCCATCCTCTCCTATATATGCAGCTAGAGACATGAGCTCAGGGGGTACTAGTTAGTTCATGTTATTCTTCCACCTATAGGGTTGAAGACCCCTTCAGCTCCTTGGGTACTTTCTCTAGCTCCTTCCTTGGGAACCCTGTGTTCGATCTAATAGCTGACTGTGAGCTTCCACCTCCATGTTTGCCAGGCATTGGTATAGTCTCCCATGAGACAGCTATATCCAGGCCCTTTCAGCACTATCTTGCTGGCATATGCTATAGTGTCTATGTTTGGTGGCTGATTGTGGGATGGATCCCTGGCAGCCACAGTCATTGGGTCCATCCTTTGGATTCAGCTTCACACATGATCTCTGTAACTCTTTCAATGTGTGCTTTGTTCTTAATTCTAGGAAGGGGTGACATGTCCA
>LR754582.1:0-32178 GCA_902729485.2 Mus minutoides | reverse complement strand
GGGATATCTTTTTATGCACTGTTCAAAAAGAAGGTTGCAGATGATCCCTGCCGCCACACACACACACAACAGTTCACGTCCTTGTCATTCCTCTTGGTTGTCCACCAGAACTAGACATTAAAAGCTTATTGATGAAGACACCACACACTTCGATCTCCAGATCTAAGAGAAATCAAGCTGGAGGCTTCCTCCCTATGGGCTAGCTTCTATAGTACTTTTATAGTACTAGAGTACTATAAAACTATATAACTGTTTGAGATAGATGTTACTGTCGCCTCGTTTTAGAGGTGAGAAAACAAAGGCATGTTAAGTAAATATGCCCAAGAACCCAGCCTGAGTTCAGAGTCATTCCAGATACTACACTGTATTGCTTTAAGTGTTAAAATGGTCCTATGTTTGGCCACCACGACTTAAGCCATCATTACTTAAGGCAACAACTTTAAGAATCACTGGGCTAATAGTCAAAGGATAAGAGCTGGCTTGTTTGGTAGTAAGGTATGTGTCTTAGTTAGGGTTTCATTGCTGTGAACAGACACCAAGACCAAGGCAACTCTTAAAAGGACAACATTTAATTGGGCCTGGCTTACAGGTTCAGAGGTTCAGTCCAGTATCATCAAGGCAGGAACATGGCAGTGTCCAGACAGGCATGGTGTAAGAGGAGCTGAGATTCTGCATCTTCATCTGAAGGCTGCTAGCAGAAGACTGGTTTCCAGGCAGCTAGGGTGAGGGTCCCATGCCCACAGTGACACACCTACTCCAACAAGACCACACCCACTCCAACAAGGCCACACCTCCTAATAGTGCCACTCGCTGGGCCAACCATATAGAAATCATCAGGCCTCCCAGGCCTGAGCGCCCCTTCCCAGCAGTGGAGGCGGATGCATGCACAGGGCACCTCTGAAAGCCAAGCCTTGTGTGCGTGTTGGGACACGCCACATGCCCTCTCCTTCAGGATGACTGGACCCTACACCCACCAAGGCTCACTGCCGCCCATTGCATTTATACAGCTCAGCCTCGGTTTACAAACATCTCTCTGTGTGTTTGTAAAGGAGAATTATTAGACCTGCCCATGCAAACAATGAACTGGGGGTGGGGGTGGGGGAGGAGATATGTCAAGCTCAAATCAGAAAATGCTGGGAACTGAATATAGATCTTTGTTCACATCTCTAGCTCTTATAACTGCAGCTTAAAAACAAATCATCTTAGGGCATCATGGCCCATGCCTGTAATGGTAGATTGAGGAGACAGACAGGAGGATTATGAGTACACACTCATGCTCAGACACAGAGTGAGCTGGTGGGCAGTGTGAGCTTCTGAAATCCTATTTCAAAAACATACACAATCATTTAATGTTTGTCGACTATGCGTGCCGAGTGATACAGAGTCAGTCCTGAACACTTGTTGAACATTTCTTTTAGTCCTGGGCAATGAAACTATAAAGAGGAGGAATTTCCTTATGTGGGAGATGCTGGAACTTTCCTAGAGGAGCAGATATGTAAATAGATATCTTAAATGCATTAACAAAGAAAGGCCTCATGGGATCAGATCAAAGCCATGTTGGTATGGTGATGGCCTTTTTTTTTTCCTCTTTCCGGTCAACCCTGCTCGCTCCGGTCGGCCCTGCTCGCTCCGGTCAGCCCTGCTCAATGGCCTTTTAAAATTGGTTTTATGCATGGTGGCGCACGCCTTTAATCCCAGCACTCGGGAGGCAGAGGCAGGCGGATTTCTGAGTTCAAGGCCAGCCTGGTCTACAGAGTGAGTTCCAGGACAGCCAGGGCTATACAGAGAAACCTTGTCTCGAAAAAAAAAAAAAAAAAAAAAAAAAAAAAAAAAAAAAAAAAAAAAAAAAAAAAAAAAAAAAAAAAAAAAAAAAAAAAAAAAAAAAAAAAAAAAAAAAAAACCAAAAAAAACAAAAAAAAAAAATTGGTTTTATGTGTCTGTGTACATGAGTGCAGTTCAAGGCCAGAAGAGGGCGTTGGGTCGTCCAAAACCGAGTTACAGATGGCTGTGAGCCACCTGACATGAGGAATGGGAAACGAACCCGGGTCCTCTGAGGAGACATAGTCTGGACATATCAGTGAGGTCATTTACATAGTTTTAAAATGATGTACACTGAATGTGGGAGGCGCCATCCCATAGGCTGGGGTCCCAGGCTGAAGAACAAGGCAAAAGCAAGAGGAAGACATTCATTTCTCTCTGCTTCTGACTGCAGAACCCAAGTGACCAGCTTGGCCTTGAACTGCACTCATCCTCCGGCCAGCACAGCTAGACCTGCTTTAGCTAGCCGGCCACCTTGTCTCTTTTCCTTCATGGTATGCCATACTCTCAAAATGTGAGCAACAGCAGCAGTTAAGAGCACTGACTGCTCTTCTGAAGGTCCTGAGTTCAATTCCCGGCAACCACATGGTGGCTTATAACCATCTGGAATGAGATCTGGCGCCCTCTTCTGGACTGTCTGAAGACAGCTACATACAATAAATAAATAGATCTTTAAAAAAAAAATGTGAGCAACGGGGCTGGAGAGATGGCTCCGCGGTTAAGAGCATCTGTAGCTCTTACAGAGAGGCCTTGCGTCCCTTTCCCAGCACCCACAGGGTGGCTCACAACCATCTACCTATAACCCCAGTCCTACGAGACCCTGAGACTCTCTCGTGTTGGCAAATACCGCTAGCGTTGCAAAAGAGCGTGAGGGAACCAGACACACACCCGATGCACCCACAGTCAAGCAAAACGTTTTAGAGAAATTCTTAAAAATTAATTTTAAAAAGCCTAATGAGAAGACTTAGGAAGATGACTCATGTACAGCATGTAGAGCCACGTTATATGTGATTCTAAGAGCCTGACATATGTTAGCTATGATGACACTGACTTAAAATTGTCACACCCCCCATGTCATGTCTCCGAAAAGGATTTAGTCCCAGGGAACCTCCCAAGTCTTTGCTGTCTTCCAGTCTGGCCACACTGACCAAATCGCCGCCTTCTGCCTCCCACTTTTAACTTATTATGAACGAACTGAATGACTTGGACACAGGTTGTGATTTCCCGCCCCCCCCCCCCCAAGTTCGGAAACATCCACACCCCACAACCCCTGCAGCCCGCCTCTGCCTGTGGCTCAGTGCCTAAGCTAGCTTGGTCTTTTCTTTGGGTTCTACATATACCCAGCATCGGACCTTCGACTTGGAAAACTGTAAAGGCCTGTTGTCCGACTTTTGACTCAGCACAAGGACTTTATGTAAATCACCACCACGCGTCCTTGGATGGCCCGTGGGAAGTCTGTGCATCTGCACACGCCCATCTAACACCGTCCCGCGAGGCCAGGACCAGCGCACACCCTAGCTGCTGCGCCCTTGGCCCTCGCTCCCCGGGGGAGAGCAAGCGTGGGAGCCCCGGCCCAACGCGACTCCCTGCTCCTCCCACGCCCTCTTTCCTTCCTGGCCGGACGGACGCACTTCCGGCGGATGGAGGGTGGGGGGAGGTGTCTCGGCCCCGGAAACGGAAGTGAGAGGTTTGGCCGGCCGACTCGAGCAGGTTCAGAGCATCTCTCACAGAGCTGTTTCCAAGATGGTGAGTGAGCGTGGAGGGCCGCCGTCGCGGCGGGAACTCGTGGTGCGGGCGCGATGACGGCTACGCGGTCCCGGCGGGTGTCTGATGTGGGCGGGACCCGGGCTGCACGCTCTCGGGTGGTCCTGGCTCTGATCGGATGGCGCGCGTCGGTTCTCTGGGGCCTCCCAGGCCACAGCGCCCCTTCCTAGCAGTGGAGGCGGATGCACTCCATACACAGGGTACCTCTGAAAGCCAAGCCTTGTGTGCCCTCTCCCTCAGGGTGACCGGACCCTACACTCGCCCAGGCGCACGGCCGCCGGTTGCATTCGTACAGCTCAGCCTCGGTTTACAAACATCTCTTTGCGTGCCATGTGTCGCTCCCATTTTGTTCGTATAGTTAGTGCTTGAACTCCCCCTCCTACCCCTCTGGCCTCCCCTCCCCTTCTGGCCTCTCCTCCTTCCCCACTTTCTGTTTCTCTTTGAGCAGACTCCTGAGTCACTGTGGCACAGACCCGATACAAGCACTCCTCCGCACGCCATCTGCCCACGTCCAGAAAGCTTGGATTGGCAGATTCCACTAACCAGTGTAAAGGAATGTGAGAAACGCTGAAATATGAATGGTTTTAGGTCTTCATAGACTTAACTTTTATCTGACACTGAACTAGAACCTTAAGGAGCACTCATATTTTACAAAAGGACACTGGAAAGACAGTAACAGCAATACTGGAGTTCAGAATTTACCCTTTGAGCATAGCGAAAGTTTTCCTTTGGTGCTTTTCAGTAAATTGGTCCGCAGGAGAACACTGTACTATATAGTGGTGTCAGTCAGCACTGGGACAGCTATAATCAGACAGGGCTAGTCCTGGAAGTCTGTGCTTGACTGGCAGTCACAGAGGAGGTGACTGCCCACGATAGATTACCTGTTCTCTTGCTGATCCCCGCGGCTTCCTATGTGAAGAGTGGGAACAGTACCAGGCCCTTGAATTATAGACTTGGAGCCCTGAACTCTATTTCTCGGATGTTAATGAGGCATAGAAGGAGATCGTTAGCGATTTTGGTGGTGAGGTGGTGTGTTTTTGGGAAACCTTGTGCAGAATTGGGAAAAAGGTGAGGGTCAAGCAAGATCCAGTTGGGGCTGCTGACATTCCCCCCATTCGAGCTGCCAGGTCAAATACACAGGTGAAGTAAGTCTATCAAATAGCTGCTTTCTCAGAATAGTTTGGTCTAGACTAGTAATAGAGACCAGGTCATCTGTATCTGAGCAGTTTGTGCTGTCAGATGTCAGGTGACACTGACAGTTCCAAAGGAGCTGTTTTTAACCTTTTGCGCTATTTAAACTAGCTGCATTTATTTTTAATCATAGAAGACAGCTCCTCCCCCTTTCTGTCAGATCCTATGACCTCATGTCTAGGGGTCATGCTGTAATTCCACCTCTGGTATTGTCTTTGACCTGCCTGTTCCCTGGGGTTCTTTCCTCAGCCTTTTCGCTGGGTTAAAACACTACAACCAAATGCGAGGGCTCTTTCCAGTGAAGCAGATCTGGCTGATCATACCAAGGTTAGGGTAAAACTCAAGTTTTTTGGTATATACAATTGTCCACCTTTGAATTTTACCCCTTCAATAATGTCAGTCATCTCAAACTGGCCATAGTTTGTCTATTCATTCCTTTTCTTTTTCTTCATAAGATGCTCTTCCTCCTGCTACATTCAGAAGTCAGAGCAGGAGTCTTTCTACCCCCGGATGTGGTACTCACTGTACCCCATGCGCTGGCTACCACAGTACTTAAGGCTCTCTCTGTAGATCCTGGGTTCCTTAAGGGCATGGCTCTTAGTGCCTCTGTCGTCTAACCCGCGTGTTGACTTTGTGTTGTAGAACGCCAGAGGCCTTGGGTCGGAGCTGAAGGACAGTATTCCAGTTGCGGAGCTCTCAGCCAGCGGGCCTTTCGAGAGTCACGATCTTCTCCGGAAAGGGTATGTCGGGGAGGTGTGGCTGTGCCTCGCTTGTTCTCTTCAAGGTGCTCTCCTTGGAAGGCTATAAATGTGTATATGATTTTTGTCTGTAGTGAGGTGTATACTCAGGGTGTGGAGAGGAAGAAGGATGCATGTTCCTTGTAGCTGGAGAACTCTTGTAGCAGAATGCTTGCAGGAAGGGAGTCCTCCTAGTATATGTTGTGGTGAGGGGGCTAGTACTGGAGATTGAACCTAGGGTGTTGTATAATGGGAAGCAAGCGCTCTACCACTGAGATCTATAGCCCTAGCCCTTGGTTTAGTAGGATTCTTACTGCTCATAACTCAGCTGTTGACCTCTCGAAGCTACTGACTGCAGGAGACACTGGAATATAGCATTTATATAGCAGTGATTAACAAAGGACTGGGCAAGCATGACTTGAGTTTGGATCCCCAACACCCATTTAATTGCAGGTCAGCCTATCCAGTTGATAGTCACTGTGTCAGTGAGAGCCTGCCTCAGAACATAAGGTGGAGAGCAGCAGGGGAAGCACTGAATGTCAGTTCTGGCCTACATGGAACACACACACACACACACACACATACACACACGCACACCTCTTTAAGAAAGGAGGGTGGCAGCCGGGCGTGGTGGCGCACGCCTTTAATCCCAGCACTTGGGAGGCAGAACTGTCCTGTGAGTTCCAGGACAGCCAAGGCTACATGGAAAGCCTGTCTTGAAAAGTCTTCCCCACCCCTATCCCACTCCACTCCTGGGGGGGGGGGTTAGAAAGGATGGTGTGTATACACCAAGGAAACAAGGCCTTCCTTCTGGACACAGTAGTACTAAAGCAAACATGAATTTACAAAGCCTGTGGCAGGCAGCAGGCACAGAGCCTGCACAGTCTAAGCCAGATGGGTACCAGTGCTTAGACGGAAAGTGGACACAAGCCACCATCCGTAATGTGGTAACCTCTTGCAAACCAGAAATTGCTATTCCTCAGTGGCATCCATGTGGACATACAGTCGACACGTAAGGGCAGGCCAAACAAGCTCAGTGCTAACTTCATTCTTTTTAACTTAGAGGTCTTTTGTTTATATGTTGTGGTTTCTGGCTTTGCGTTTTTTATGAGATTACTGTGTGTGCAGATGTTTGAGAAAACTCTATTTTCAATAAGAATCAGAAAGGGAGGGAGAGAGGCAGAGACGGAGGGAGAAAGGATGACGATGTGCTGTGGCTGCCTGGTTTTGGGTCTCAGCTCTGTTGTCCCCTGGACGATGTCTTGTGACAGATAAGTGATCAGTGTTCCCATCTGTGACGAGGGCTAACAGTACATGTGTTACTCAGTAGGAGTAAGGGAGTCAACACCCGAAAGTGGTGCCCGGCTCTCTCCAGCACTTAGTGGTAGCTGCTTTTTTTGTTGTTTGTTTGCTTTTTGGGTTTTGGTTTTTTGAAACAGGGTTTCTCTGTGTAGCCCTGGGCTGTCCTGGAACTCACTTTGTAAACCAGGCTGGCCTCGAACTCAGAAATCCGCATGCCTCTGCCCCCCCAAGTGCTGGGATCAAAGGTGTGCGCCACCACCGCCTGGTATGGTGGCTGCTTTTGTTTTTGTTCTCCAGCTCCATGTTCTACCTGCTTCTGCAATTTCCCTTTTTTTAGACACTTGTTTCCAGTCGTCTGCCCTTGGCACATCACTTTTTCTGCTCAGTCATACAAGATCAGTGTGGCTTCCAGTGTATATCTATCCTAACTGAAAATGCTGACTTTTCCTGCATTCTGGTGCTGAGGTCTGGGCACATATGTAGTCTGTTTTGGAATAGTAGGAAAGACAGGATATGGCCTCTTGGAGTCATAATTTGATCTGTAGTAAAATTAATAGGCTGAGGGCTAGAGAGATGGCTCAGCAGTTATAGTATTTGTTCTTACTCAGGACCCTGGTTCAGTTCCCAGCAGCCCCATAGAGGCTCATAACCACCTGTGACTCCATTTCCAGGGGATCAGATGCCCTCTTCTGGCCTCTGTGGGAACAAGGGCAAACACACACAGACAGTTTTTAAAGAAAATTAATAGAGTAGCCACCAGTTAGTCCTGGTGAGCCCCACCAACGCCCCAACCCCTCCAGGAAATGTCACTTCTTTTCTTCCCATTTGGACAGGAAGACTGCACAGGAAGGCGGTTTTCATGTTCTTCCTCTCCGATGGCAATCTGTGCACAGTCCTCAGTGGATGGCTATGGCAGGGCTTGTAGGCTTTGTGGCCCTCAGACCCTGCTTTAGACAGTACTTAGCAGGACAGTGACCATGGCCCTGTCCTAACTGTGGGTCCCTTAAGTATGTGGTTTGACATGTCTTTATAAAGGTACAGTACTGAAGGAAGAGTCTTAGCCAGTCTGTCTTAGAGCAGCATCCCATCAAAGTGGCAGTAATAACAAACACATGCTTTGTGAGTTCTTGTAAAATAACTGAAACATTTTTATTAGAAGATTTAGGAGATAGAGGGATGACTCAGTGGTTAAGAGCACTAGCTGCTTTTCAGAAGACTGGGATTTATTTCCCAACACCCACATAGCAGTAACAACTGTAACTCCAGTCTTGGGAATTTGGTGCCCTCTCCTGTTCTCCAAGGGCATCAGACACACAGGTGGTACAAAGACAGACATATAGGCAAAACATCCATGCACATAATAAATTTAAAAAAAAATTAATTTACATGAAACTCAGTGGAAACAGTTAAATGGTAAAAATATGCCACAGCTTTTCAGTGACATTGCTATCAGGGCTTTATTGTAGATAAAAGATGTGAGCTAGCACTCATGTTTGCAAAGCCTCTGTGTTAGTCAGGGTTTACTGCTGTGAACAGACACCATGACTAATACAACTCTTATAAGGACAACAGTTAATTGGTGCTGGCTTACAGGTTCAGAGGATCAGTCCATTATAAAATAATCAAGGCGGGAACATGGCAGCTTCCAGGCAGGCATGGTGCAGGAGGAGCTGAGAGTTCTACATCTTCATCTGAAGGCTACTAGCAGAATACTGACTTCCAGGCAGCTAGGAGTAGGGACTTAAAGCCATGCCTGGGCCGAATGGGGCCGACCAGAGCCAGCAGGCTGACCGGAGTGAGCAGGGCAGACCAGAGTGAGCAGGGTTGAAAGGGTTGACCGGAACGAGGAAAAAAAAAAAAAAAAAGCCATGCCCACAGTGACACACCTACTCCAGCAAGGCCACACCTCCAAATAGTGCCACTCCCTGGGCCATGCATATACAAACCATCACATTCCACTCCCTGGCCCTCATAGGTTTGTTCAAACTCATGAATCTGTGGGGGCCATACCTAAACATAACATAATGCAAAATACATTTAGTCCTACTTCCAGAGTCCCCATAGTCTATAGCAGTCTCAACAATGTTAAAAGTCCAAAGTTCAAAGTTTCTTCTGAGATCCATCCAATCTGTAATCCCCAAGGCAAGATAGGGGACCAGCTGTGCAAACTCCAAACTCTGCATCTCCATGGCTGATGTCGAAGTGGTCTTCAGATCTCCAACTCCTTTTTCATCTTTGTTGACTGCAACAAACTTCTTTCTTCTGGGCTGGTTCCACTCCCTGTTAGCAGCTTTCCTCAGCAGATAGCTCTGGCATCTCGAACATCTTAGGGTCTGCAAGGCAACTTCAATGTTACAGCTTCTTGTTTCAATGTCTGGAATCCACACATGATCTTCTGGGCTCCCCCTAAGGGCCCTGGCATCACTTCTCCAGCTCTGCCCTCTGTAGCACTGTAAGCTCGGTTCATCCACTCCACTGCCACTGCTGTTCTTAGTGATTATCCTCCAATACACTGGGGTCTTCCTCTGTTTCTAGGCTTCACCAATAGCCTCTCATAGGCTCTCTCCATAGTGCCAAGCCTCAACTCCTTTGCATGACCCCTTCAGTCCTGGGACATCAACTGTAATTGAGACTGCACCTTCACCAATGGCCTTCATGCCTTCAAAACCAGTACCACCTGGGTGACTCTTACACATTACCAAGTACAGCTGCAGCATGAGGTACAACCTTGGCTATCTCAGGAACACCGCTTCTTTGTGCTCTCAGAAAACACTTCCCAGAAGATTTCACCTCAGTGATGCTGGTCTCTTCATAAACACCACTAATTTCTTAGCTCCAGCTAACCAGAATCAGAAGGTAGTCCCTTCTATTTTTCATTCTAAAGGCAGAGCCATGTAGCTGAAGCTGACATGTTCTGATGCTGAGGCTGGAACTTGGCCCCCACCCCACCCCACCCCACCCCCACCTTCTATCACCAGCTTTCTGTTTTCTGACTCCCTCTCTGCCTAAGCTTGGCTTCCCTGGAACTTGCTCTGTAGATTGACCTTGAACAGATCTGCTGGCATGTCTACTAAGCATTGGGATTAAAGATGTGGTCCACCAAGCCTGGATTTAAGTTTTTCTTCACTCTGTTCTGGGCTGGCCTTGAACTCAGATATCTGATATTCTTTGCCTCCTGGGATTAAAGGCTTGTACTACCATGCTCGGACCTAAATTTAGCTTCGAGGAATCTTGCCCCAAGATCCCTCACTATTCTCTTAATTCAATTTAATATTCTTGAACACAGGATTCAGCTCCATTTCATTTCCTGGTGCCCCTTTAATATTAAAACCATATATTTTATATTTTTCCTTTCTCAGCTTGCTACACTTACTTAAAGTTAAGTCATGAGACTTAACCAGAGAACAAAGTTAATGATGGATGTTTCTGAGACTTCCTTTGTCAGTGCAATTAATCTGAGTCTCTTCACCTTAACCTCAGGCAGAGTCTTCAGCTAAGTGAAAAATGTAGCCACCTTCACCAAAATACCAGAACAGTCTCTAGGCCGCATTTTGAAATTCTCCACTGAAACCTCTTGGGCCACTCCCTGGGCCAAGCCTATCTAATCCATCACAGCCGCCGTGGCATTCATTGTATAGCAGCAGTGTCTGTAACAGATGCGTGAGGAGTCTGGCTGCCTTTCATTCATATTTTGTATGTATTTCCACAAACGTTCTGTCCCTATACTGAGGGGCACCATCAAGATGACAACAGTGTTCTCTCCCCCAGAAAACCTATTGCACACTTGGAATCTTAGGGGTTTGGGGGAGGAGCAGTAGGGGGGTGTTGTTTTTTCAAGACAGGGTTTCTCTCTGTGTAACTCTAGCTATTGTGGAACTTGCTTTGTGGACCAGGCTGGCCTCAAACTCAGAGATCAACCAGCCTTTGCCTCTCAGGTGCTGGGATTATAGCCCCCTCCACCAGACTATAATTATAATCTTGGGGGTGTCAGCGGAGATCGTGTCCCAGGCCTCATGCTTGCTGAACACACGTTCACCCACTGAGCTCCACCCCACGCCCCAGATACTCCACAGTTACATGTGCTATCTTTTATTGAAATTTTTTCTTGTTGCTTTTTAATCAGCTGGCATTCCACTGTTCCACTGTTTGTTGTTGGGTGGCAGCCATCCTCGTTCCAGCCTACAGACTGTGCAATACCCAGGATCTCCATAATAGTTCAGAGAGTGCTCTGGTCAAAGACCCGTGTTGCATCTGGTGGGCAGTGTTAGCAGTCTCATCAAAAGTGATATTTCCACTGGGTTTAATGTATTCTGCTTCTTTGTTAGTTGGTGGCTCCTTCAGGGCTTTGATGGTCAGGGCAGAGGCCCAGGGCACCACCTCAGTCTGGGCCTGTCTGTTCTGCATAGTCAGTTTCTCTGTAACCTATCCAGTCACCTGCAGCCTTGGCAATGTCATCACCAACTTTTTTTGGATACAGACCCAGAGGACTGACCTTGGGGGCCGAGGCAGATGTGTCACCGACTTTGCCTCCGGTGCACCTCAAGTGCATGACTTTGACCTTGTTGGGGCCCAACTTGGGCAGTATGGTGGAAGCGCCTGGTGTCGGATGGACCCGGATTTGGGTGACCAAGAAAGTTGCTCTGTAGCCTCCTCTGAGCAGAGAGCCCAAAGATGGATGTTCACATGTGCAGCTTCGAGCTGTGATAGAGAAATATGCGCAGTACCCTGTTAAATATTTGTGGGTTTTTCTCCTTCTAGGTTTTCTTGTGTGAAAAATGAACTTTTGCCCAGTCACCCTCTTGAATTATCAGAAAAAAATGTGAGTATGTTATGTGTCTTTCTTTTTTTAAAACAAACTACATTTTTAAAAAATTAATTTAATTATCTTATGTATGTTGATATTTTGTTTGCATTTACTTCTGCCTACCAGTAGAGGGCATCACGGAGTTGTGAGCTGCCATGTGGGTGCTGAGACTTGAACTCAGGACCTTCAGAGCTCTTAACCACTGAACCATCTGTCCAGCCCTGTCTTTTCATCCTCTACTAGAAAAATAGGAATAGGCATGGGCACTTCGACATCAGACAGCCACATTTGAAGACATTTGGGGTACCATTACTGCATGTAGGAGGGAAGACAGGCAGATCCCTGGTGCTCACTGGTTGGCCTAGCTGAATCTCTGGGTTCTGGGTTCAGTGAGAGACCCTGTCTCACAAAATAACATGGGACTGTTGAGGAAAAACCTGGCGTTGACTCTGCCTGGTGTCTGCAGGATACATGTATGTGAACACACATGTAAACCACACGTACACATGCCACACACACAAAGATGCAGAGACATAGATGTTATAAAATCTATCAAGAAATATTAACTCTTAGCCTCAGGATTGTTGGTGTCATGTATTCAGAACAGCGTTGCTTCCTTTGTAATGAGCTTTTAGGTAAGAGTTACTCTGTCTTCTGTAGTTCCAGCTCAACCAGGACAAGATGAACTTTTCTACGCTGAGGAACATCCAGGGTCTGTTTGCTCCCCTGAAGTTACAGATGGAGTTCAAGGCCGTGCAGCAGGTGAGTCTGTCTCTGTCCCTTGTGGTGGCTGTCAGACCTTACCCTCTGTGCTCCCTGTCCTGCCTCCCTCTGTAGCACATGACCCTTGTTACTGTTTCACAGAGGAAAAGTTGTTAGTGGAGAATGGCTTCATGTCATAGATGCAGTGTCTGAGAACAGTGTAGCTGTCTGCCTTCGTGATTCTCTGCCCTTTGCGGGCAGCCGTGGATACACAGCTGGGTGTGCCTGTTGCTAAGGGGTAGCTGTGTGCAGATGTCCTTCTGCCTGGGAGAACTGTCCCCTGCCCGGGTTCTGGGCCCGATTGTGTCACACTGCTTCAGGGAACAGCTCCCTGCCAGCAGCCCTGCCTGCTGTGACACCTTCTTCTTCTCTCCTTGCTTTGACTCATCAGAAGCAGTCACATACATTCAAATCCCATCTTAAAATTGTATCAATCCCTAACTAATTAATAATTAGTTTTGAGATAGTCTCTTACCAGGAAACTTTAACTGGCCTAGAACCTGCTTTGTAGAACATGCTGGCCTTGAACTCCCAGGGATCTGCCTCGCCCCACATCTTTCCTCCCTTGTCTGCTGGTACAGGTTCAGCTGCTGGCAGCCATTGTTCCCTATGTATGTTACTTTGCTTCCTCCTCTGAGCCAGTGTCTTCTGGCTCCCGGCCTGTGGGGGTTTTCTTCTGAGCAGGGCAGGCGTTTTCTCACCCCAGTTTACTTGAACACTGTAATATTTGACACTCAAAGCTCCTCCCTTTTCTCTGTATTTTTGTAGACCTCAAATTGGTGTCCCCTTCCTCTCTGAAACCCATTTGCAGCTCTGTGGTTCCTTCTGTCTGTCACCTAAGATGCTGGTGGTATTGGGGGCCAACTTTGTTCTCTTTTCTGTTTCCTGCCTGTCCCTAGTAGTTACTCAGTGCTGTTGACTTTCCCTAACTCTCCTGACCTGTTTTTCTGGTTGGAAGGCCCATGGGCATCTTGGATTTCACAGGCTGTGTAGAATTACTCATTATTCTTCACCTTGTGGGTGAATAGGCTTCTGTCTAAGGACGTTGGAGCATTTACCTTGTCACCCTCACCCTAGAGCTCTTCTGATCCTTACCAGATCTCCCTGCTACCCAGCTCCCTTCCCCCAGAGTAACTGTAAACCCCTCGCTGTGTCCTGCTCCTTCCCCCGGAGTGACTGTAAACCCCCCACGGTGTACTGCTCCTTCCCCCAGAGTGACTGTAAACCCCTCACGGTGTCCTGCTCCTGACTTTGCCCTCTAGATAAAGCCCAGCTGCCTGGTGGATCAACATCTGCCTCCTGCTTTAGACTTTCATGCATTTGTTTCCTGCTAGTCAGGATCCTTTCTCTGGCCTATCTAGACTTGAGTCTTGCAGCCAGTGCTATGAGTGCCATTGATTTTATAGGCATGAGATTCTGGAAGCTACTTTTAGGACTTCTTTGCAAGAATACAGCTCTAAAATGGCTTCAAATGAGAAGGGCTGAGTCTTGAGTGTTTTAGACTAATCTAAATCCCAGTCTCAAACTAATCTGAAAACTCGAGAGTAGCAGTCTGAAACACATTTATTGTTGTTTAAGGTTTATTTAGTCTTATTGTGTGTGTCTGTGTGTGTGTGTGTGTGGGGGGGGGGGTGTTTGCATATATGTCTGTGTGTCTGTGCACCGTGTATGTAGAATGATCAGAGACCAGATCTCCTAGGATCTGATTCATAGGCTGTCCTTAGCCTCTGTCTAGGTACTGGGAATCTAGGCTGGCTCCCCTGGAAGAACAGCCAGAGCTCATTGGTAACTGTGAGCCATCCCTCAGGTCCTTGCCAGTGTGAAATGGAAGACCAGTCAGGACGGCACAGGTTATTCTGAAGGTTTCCATGAAATGGTGTTTGACACACAGCGTAGCCTCCCTCATCTCCGTCTTTGCCTTGGTTTGAGCTGCATATTGCTAATAAAATTGAAGGTCTGAGTTTTTAAATACTATTTTGTTGAAAATCTTTGCTACTGTATATTCCTTGTTTTCCTGATCCCCATCCTTGTGTTTTGCAAGGCCCACCTTGGATGCTTTCCCGGACCCTTTGCTCTATTCTCTGCTTAGAGGTTCCCGTTTCTATTTCTGTTTCTTCTCTCTTCTCCACGCACGCTTCCTTTTTCGGTTTTGAATGACAGCTGGAGAAATTTTTTTCACATTGTAAAGACTAAATAACGTTGTAGGCTGTTGGCAACGGAGAATAGTCCCCTCACGGAGTAGTGGGGGAGGTCTCTCCCTGTAACTGCCTCTGCAGACACTGACCACAGGATCAGTTTCTGTCATGGTGTCACTCACTGCTGACCACCTAATACTCTTCGTAAAGTATACAGTGACCTGCAGCTCGAGAGGCTGTGGCCACCATCGGTGCACGGCCTTTCAGGTGGGTAACTTGTACAGAGCCGTGTGACTGGGTTGGTGATCATCAGACGGTGAACCCAAATGTTTCTGTCTGCACAGCCTGTGCCCCTTCCCCTGTGTTTCACTTGGTTTCCAGTCCACACCTGTCTATTGCATGACATTGGCTGCAGTGACACTGTGGCTTTAAAGGCCTGAGTGAGTTTGGGCTGCATTTCCTGTTAGCACTGCGTTTGGAAGGGTCACCTTTTACCTCTGTGCTAAGCATTGCAGAGCAGCAACAGTGTCCTTGGCTGAGGAGAGTGACTCTCACTCGCCGGGTCCTGCTGGAACCTGGTCTCCCTGAGCTGGAGCGAGGTGGGCTCGGGGTGGGCTATTCATCGTGCTATCGTTTTCCTAAACAGGAGCAGCCCCAGAGAC
The DNA here is from genome assembly GCA_902729485.2 of Mus minutoides. NCBI lineage: Eukaryota > Metazoa > Chordata > Mammalia > Rodentia > Muridae > Mus > Mus minutoides. The sequence goes on along the minus strand of LR754582.1, from coordinate 17,003 downwards.
GCAGGTGGGCCTGGTGGGTTAGGCGGTGGTAGTAAGCACTGGCTGATGTGCTGGGAAAAGTTACAGTGCCAGCAGCATCGTCAGCGCACTTTAAAACTGCCGGGCTGTGGTGGCGCACGCCTTTAATCCCAGCACTTGGGAGGCAGAGGCAGGTGGATTTCTGAATTCGAGGCCAGCCTGGTCTACAAAGTGAGTTCCAGGACAGCCAGGGCTAGACAGAGAAACCCTGTCTCCAAAAACTTAAAACAAAACAAAACAAAAAACCTCGGTCTGTCCCTAAGACGTGAGTTCTTCTTTCCCGCTGGCTGAATTACAGTTTTACTGTATACATTCTTCAAATAAAGAGCAAAGTGCATGGAACTGCGGCCTGTGGTCGGTCGGCCTCCCCGAGCCGTCTGCAGCTCTCTCTTCCCTTCTCCCCAGGTTCAGCGGCTCCCGTTTCTCCCGAGCTCAAACCTCTCACTGGATATTTTGCGGGGCAACGATGAGACCATTGGTTTTGAGGATATTCTTAATGGTGAGTGGCACTCAGCACTGTGGAACCCGATACTATACAAGGTGACCTCAGCCAGCAGAGTCTGTCCCAGGGACATCACAGGAGTCACTTGTAGTCACTCACAGCCCTAACATAAGATTTAATGGTAATTACTTTGTAAGTCAAGCTGGTTCGTTGTTCTGAGATCTGGCATTTCAGTCAGTTTAACAGTCCTTCATTCTATGTTGCCCTTATTGAGACTGATGTCTGCTCTGTACATCTGGAGACCCATGGTGATGTGTGCTTCAAGATCCACAGCGTTTGTGGGACTGGTTTATAGAAGGAGTTAGATAAGGTCTTCCTTTGAAACATAAACACCCTGTCCAGCAATCTGTGTGCTGAGGCAGTCAGGAGGAGGAAGGACGAAGCTGCCATTCCTCACCAGATGCCCTGGGAATGGTTTTGTGGCTGAGATGGATGACTTCTGAGAGTAAGAGCCGTGTACACGGTATCCTGTGCTTCCAGGCCCAGGGGAGACGGGTAGGTCCAGCCCCGCCCCGTGCACAGCCTCCAGCAGGTCCACCCCAGTCAAAACTGGAAGAAACCCAGCACAACTCCACTCTGTTTTTTGTTGCTGGTGCTTGGGGGTAGATATATCAGAAGTCCAGTGAGCCACTGTCCCCCGAGGGGACTTCATGAATGTTAGGAAACCTGGGATTCCTGAGCTCTCTCAGACTATTATATAAACAGTTGACTCATATCGAAGACTTCGCTACTTAGTGTTTAAAAGAGAAAAGAAGATTTTGAGCACCAATTCGGTCTCATGTTAAGGCACTGGGCAAGGCTGTGAATACAAACAGTGAACCTTAGATCTGCCCTCAGATAGAGGAGGTGGACTTGAATCGGGCGGGCGAGGCATGAAAGTCATGTTGGGTTGGGAGGTCAGGTGCCCTTGGGATATGATACATAGGCTCAGTTTAAATCAGAGGAAGATTGTCTGGGGCCAGAGAAACCTTAGACTCGGGTCTGATGCCTAAGGCTTGAGAGGGGTTACCCGAGGAGCAAGCCAGCAGGTAGCATGCTGTAGGTTTGTGGATGGTGGAAGAGATGGGAGACTCCTGATGGCAGATATACAGATGCCTTCTATGGTCCCTGGTCCCTGAACTGCACTTCCTGTGGTGTACAGAGGGTAGGTGACACTTGTGTATTTGTCCAATTTTTGTTCTGGAAAGGACTCTGTATCCAGGGCTCCTCAGCCCTAAATCAGGCATTAAAGCTGCTTATTGTGGCCATCTCTGCCTTTGGGGACTGCTGCAGGGCTTTGAGAGACTGGCCAGCCTTGTCTCAGCACACAGGGGAACACTTGAAGCTCCGAGGCAGAACCATCACAGGTGGGCACAGCGAGCAGCTTTCATTCCATGTGTGTGTTGAGCACAGGGGCCATCGTCCATCTGCCCTGTTGGTGTAGACTCGGGTGTGCAGTAATGTGGCTCAGTGGTGCTTGTTTCAAGACTCACACAGTGTATGAGGACTTGGCTCCTAGAGTGGTGAGGGCCAGTAAGAAATGCCGTGGAGCTGGCCAGTTGTGGCACACGCCTTTAATCCCAGCTCTTGGGAGGCAGAGACAGGCAGATTTCTGAGTTTGAGGCCAGCCTGGTCTACAGAGTGAGTTCCAGGACAGCCAAGGCTATACAGAGAAACCCTGTCTCGAAAAACAAAACAAAACAAAACAAAACAAACAAACAAAAAGAAACAGCGTGGAGTAAGGTGAGGTTGAGAGCCAGACAGGCCAGATAGCGCAGAGCCTGCAGACCACAGACAGGCACTGGATGCTCACTAGTTTTGTGTCTCAGACAATCATGAAATGAGCTCTCCCTGTTGTGCATCTCTCCGGGGTAGAAATTAGCTGCAGAGTTCCCCTGTTGAGAGGACTGATGTCCACTGCCATGAGACAGTGCACATGATTAGCTCCCTTGGTTGGGAGCTGTGTGTGCATTGATGGTGTAGCTGAGGATTACTACCATGGCTATCCAAATGGGTCTCTCCCTCTTTGCGGCATTAATTCACTGCAGAGTCCTTCCTTGTCGTCTGCCTTCCTTGTTCCTCACTGAGTGACCTGCATACTCATTGCTCCTCTACACGTTGCCCAGATTGCAGCGTGGTCTTAGGCAGCGTTGGCTAACTCGGCTTTCTCTGCACATTTTATGGAAGCACCAGCTAACTCACACTGCACTTTTCAGGGCTCTCTCAACTCCATACTTATGGTAATTGAGTGCACTAGTAAAGTTACACTGGACATTTCAGGGTCTCCCACCTCCTTACTTACGGTAAGGGAGTGAGTGAGTTGAGGGTTAAGGCAGGGCTTGTCCTGTGTCCTGGGAGTTCACTGCACATCTTCTAACTTGCCACCTTGCTGTGTGCTTCCTGTTTTGGTAAGGGTGATGATGCACTCTTAGAGAGTTGGATCTTTAAGAGCTTGAGTGGAAAGAAAGTTAATGACTGAGCGTACTCTGTGGCCACAGCTAGCACACCATCAGAGCTGGTTCTTTGCTTTCTCAAGCCCGCCCGAGTTGCTCGCCTGTTTCCTTGTCTTTGATTTGTGCAGACTGCACGGATCTGGCACGTTAGACTCAGTCGGTGTTGCAAGGGTGAGACTTGTCGTGGGAGCTCCCTTCCATTGCTAGGACTTGACGACAGCTTTCGTGTTACCACAGTCCAAAGCAGTGTTTCCAGTCTAAACTCGAGGTGCTGGGTCTTAAGGTGTTTGTGCTTTGGAATTCTGATTTCTCTCTGTGTGTATGTGATGGAACAGAAAATGGGAAAGATAAAATGTTTTTACAACTTAGATTGTCCTTGGTCAGATGAGGAGCCATGGGGAGCATCAGAACCTTGGAAAAGGTCCTCCCTTCCCCTCCCCTCCCCTCCCCTNCTGCATTGGTATTTTGCCTGCATGTATTCCTGTGTGAAGAGAGTCCCAGAGCCCCTTCAACTGCTGTGGGAAGTGTGTGTAGTTGGGTCTCTTCAAGCAAGATACAAACTTGTTTTACCGTCCACCCCAACTTCCCTTGGCCCCTTTGCAGTCAGTTTCCCGCTCCAGCCCTAGCCAGCCTGCTTGTTGTCACACTGGGTTGGTTTAGCGATCACAGATCGTGATATGATGACTCCTGAGTTTCCCTCTGTCTGATTGCCCACTGATAGCGCCTCTTTCTGTTTCTTTCCAGATCCATCACAGAGTGAACTGATGGGCGAGCCCCACTTGATGGTGGAATATAAGCTGGGCTTGCTGTAACTCGGGGACCCGCGCAGGAAGGAGCAACGGGTGTGCTCTTTATAGTTGCCTGCTACAGTCTGATGTTCACAGCATTAAAGTACTGAGAGGATCGCTGGGCCACGTAGAAGCGTTTGGGGCGTGGTTTTGGGTTGTGAGTCAGTTGAGAGCCTAGAGGTGGTTCTGAGCAAAGCCCAAATTCTGAAAATGTGTTTCTTATAAATGTCATAAAAACGCAATAAAGTTCCCAGGAGCCTCCTTGAGAATCATGTGTGTGGTTGAGTTTGGTAGCAGCATCCGGCTCAGAGCCTTAGTGTTGCTCGGTAGAATGCTGCTTGCACCTTGAGGGTTATAGCCAAGTATTCTTACAAGTCAGAAGTTTAAGTTTGCAGAGTTTGGCCTTTTTTATGTGAGAAGTTAGGTATAGCAGCCGGGGCATGAAGCTTGAACAATTGTGCTTCAAAGATTTACCTCGAATTTTACCTCTCCCGTTAGCTTAGCAAACAGTGTTCTGTGGAAGGAAAGTACAGGTCACTTGTTTTTTGTTTTTTTGGTTTTTTTGTTTTTTCGAGACAGGGTTTCTCTGTGTGGCCCTGGCTGTCCTGGAACTCACCAGTAGACCAGGCTGGCCTCGAACTCAGAAATCCGCCTGCCTCTGCCTCCCAAGTGCTGGGATTAAAGGCGTGCGCCACCACACCCGGCAGGTCACTTGGTTTTAAGTTATGTATCAAGGTACTGAAATGTTTTTAAGTTATGAGAATATTCCTGTTACACACCCATGAATAGTTCCATACTACTTTACTTAAATACATTTTCTACATAATGGTTCTTAAAATATTGTTTATAGAACTGGTCTATAAAAACTAAAGTTTTCCCTGGGTGTGGCAGTGCACACTATACTCTCGCACTGGAGAGACAGAGGCAGGCAGATACTTGTGAATTTTGAGGCCAGCTTGGTCTACATAATGAGTTCCAGACCAGCCGGAAGTACACAGCAAGACCCTGTCAAAAACCAAAACCTTAAAGAATACATACTAGAAAATGGATTTTTTTTTTTTTTTTTTACTAGATCTGAAGTATTTTGATTATTAACTTTTTCAGAACATCTTTATTAACTGAGTTACTGACCGGAAGCACTTGACACTGTCTGCAGATAGTTTGGGTGGCACCTTTTGGTCTGGGCCGCTCCTGGCATTCAGGGGGAGGAATGCAGCTGACTACAGTGCATAGGACGTTAGTGTGGTCAAAGGACACAAAAGATTCTTGTTTTTTATTTTTAAAGAATACTTGAGTTTATGTGTATGAGTGTTTGCCTGCCTGTGTGTCCGTACACCATGTGCACACCTGATAAGTCAGAAGGAGGCATCAGATACCTTGGAACTGGAGTTACAGATGGTTGGGAGCCACCAGGTGGGTGCTGGGAATCAAACCTGGGCCCTCTAAGAGCAGCCAATTCTCTGAGCTGCTGAGCCATCACTCCGACCCCTTCCTTGTTTTTCATTTTTGGCTGTCCTTGAACTCATAGACCTCCTACATCAGCCTCCAAAGTGCTGGGTGGGGCTCCAGGCATATGTCATACCTCTCCATTGCTTATATTAAAATAGTGGCCTTCCTGTCTCAGGAAAGCTACTGAGCAGGCTAAGGCTGAGAGGTGAGCTGCCGGTTTCTAACCAGGAGGCCGTGCATGGTCTTTTCTCGGAGTTTGGAGATTCTTTGGGTTCCTTGAAGTTTGTAGCTGCCCTGGATTCTCCCTCGTGGCTGCTCTGCTCGTGTCGGCACGTGGGCTCCGGGTTCCTCACTCCTGTTCTGCTTCTGAGTTGTCAGTCTTAGTCTCAGCCTTCCTGCCGAGGCTCTTTCCAGGAAGGTTCCGGATCTGACAGAAGAGGGCTCCGCGTCCTGTCTTCCCTCAGTACTCCCAACACCACGTGATTCTCCAGCAGACACTGACAGGCTGTGCTGTAATTCCACTCTGTTCTGTCTACAAGGACCTAAGGCCAGGCAACGGCTTTGTCCTACAACACCACACCGCCCCGGATCCAGACAGCAGCCGTGAGTCGTGCTAATGACAGACTGGTTACAGATGGTTTCTTATGCCTGCCTCAGGTTCAGTGAGCACAGCTCAAAACCAGGGGTGGAGACAGAATTTGATTAAATTACACTGTATGAAGTTCTTATAAATATTTTTAAAATGTATTTCTGTTAGAGAGAGAGAGAGAGAGAAAGAGAGAGAGAGTGTGTGTGTGTGTGTGTGTGTGTGTGTGTGTGTGTGTGTACCATAGCACCTACTCGGAGATCAGAGGACAGCTTGTAGGAGTCAGTTCTCTCCCATCATTTGGGTCCCAGGGATTGAACTCGGGTTGTTGGTCTTGGTGGAGAGCCCCTTTTTCTGGGGAGCCAGCCATCTTGCCAGCCCCGGTTTGGTTTCTAAGATCCCATTGTGGAACTACTGAGTTCAGATACCCAGAGCATAAGACCAGGGGAATTCTCCCTCCTTCCCCATTTCCTGTTCCCCACCCCCTGACACACTGGCATCTCTGGGTTCTAATATCCAGGTGTCTCTTTAGAACACTGACCACAAGGCAGCCCGTCCTTGTTATCAGCCCCTTGGTCCATGGAGACCTGTTCCGGGACCTCCAATGGCTGTTTGAAACTGCGGGTAGTATCTTAACTCTGACATACTAGTTTTTTTCCCTCAAGACATAATGCCTGTGATACTTAATTTAATTAGGCAAAGTCAAAGGCTAACAACAATAGCTGATAATAAACTGAAGCAGTTGCTGTAATATCCTGTAATAAAGTGCTCTGACTGGCTTTCAAGACAAGACTGTGGACTCTAAGCACAGGTGACAAAGCCATTGAGTTGAAATGATGTAGATGGGTGTATAGAGCAAGGAGAAAGGACATGGCGGTTGTGCGGTCATCCTGGAATCATGTTCCTCTCTCACGACAGAAACTTTGAGGACATGAGACAGCCACACTCACTGGGCCAGCAGTTGAGATCTTCAAAATATAGTACACTCAAGTAGGTTTCTGCTCAGCCAAGAAGCCATCTATTGACCCTCCACTGTATAAGATCATCCTGTCTAGTCTCAGTGGCAGCCACTGTAGGACGTTCAGACAGGTAGTATAGATGCATGCGTGCCGTTGTTCTGCCTTGTTGGGATCTAATCCGGGGCCTAGCATCGGGTATACAAGTGCTGTGCCACTGAGCACAGCACTGAGCACAGCACTGAGCAGTCCGTCTGCATATACTGATAACTATAGAAAGGCCGGAGTTCAGCCACGTGTCCCTGAGGCTCACCTTCCTCACCTGTCACGTGGAAAATGAAGAGCCACTTTACAGGGTCACTAGCAATGCGATACATTGATAGGGAACAAGCTTTGCAAACATAAGTGGTTTTTCTCAGATTATAGAAAAGTCACGGCATCTGCATCATTACGTATGAAAACGGAGAAATCTGGTGAAGGGCCGGGGGAGACAGCCAGGTAAGGTGCTTGCCTTGCAAACAGAAAGCCCTGCGTCCAGTCCCTCAGACACCATCTGAAAAGCCTGCTGTGTTGGTGTGAGTTGGAATCCCAGTTGGCCAGCCAGCCCAGGCTCCTTGGAGAGCCCCAGAGCAGAGGACAACCATTCTTAAGAAGCCAAGGCGGGTGCTGGTTGAGCATCAGCAGTTGTCTTATACAGGTACAAACAAATGCACCTGCAGGGGGGGGGGCGGGTATCATGGAAACAAGATGAAAAGGTGCAGGGGCCAACACTTCCATCTGCTTGCAGGTTTAGCTTAGGAACTGGAGAGGAGCGGTTACTTCACAAATCATTAGAGTTGGAATTTAAACAGTTCTTGCAAATAAAAATAAATTGTAGCCTTCACATTTCGTTCTGCAAACATTTACCAAGCATGCAATGAGCAGAGACTGTCCCTGTCCTCAAGGAGACCTACCAGGAAAGAAAGAAATACGGTCTTGGGCTGGAGAGATGGCTCAGTGGTTAGAGCACTGGCTCCTCTTGCAGAGGACCTGGGTCCAGCTCCCATCGCCATGAGGCAGCTCACAACCATCTGGAACTCCAGTTCCAGGATGTGTAGCACCCTCTTCTGGCCTCCATGAGCACTGCGTGCAAATGGTGCATAGACCCTCTGTGGAGCTGCCGCAGAGCACCTTTGTTTAGGAGATGGGGCAGGCACACACACCTTTAATCCCAGCACTCGGGAGGCAGAGGCAGGCGGATTTCTGAGTTCAAGGCCAGCCTGGTCTACAAAGTGAGTTTCAGGACAGCCAGAGCTATCTATACAGAGAAACCCTGTTTCAAAAATAATCCCAGGTGGTGTTTGGGGGACAAGGATGGATCTAGGTATGGGTGCCGGGTGTGTGTGACATGGGGTGGGGTCACATGCTTGCCCGATTATTCCCCTATGAGCAACAGTTGCTGGAAAAGATAAGATCTGTTTTTTAGAAACATACTTCTCCGCACAGTGTGGAGTCTGAGAAGGGGGAAGGGAAGAAAGATCAGAGGCAGAAGCCCAGCCGGGGTGTGTGGACTGTGATAGCCTTCTGCCACACCGCAGGGTGAGAACAGGCTGGAAGGTGTGCCACACTTTATACCACGCTGAGCTGTCAGCTCAGCTTTAAAGTTGAAGACAATTTTATTTACAATTTGATTTTCTACCCACTCCCTTCATTACACATAAAAACATCGTCAGGCTTGTCGGTGAATAAAATACTAGGAAAAATGAAAACCACATATTTTAAAAGGTACTTCTGTTCAAGGACTTTTCATTCCATTAGTAGAGCCTTGACAGGCTCTTAAAACATCAGTCAAGTACGGGAAGAACTAGAAATGCCTGAAACATTATTTCAACAGTGATTATTCCGAATAAAAATTCGTCATTATGTCTTCAAAATTCCTGAGAGGCCAGCAAGCCCATTGTGCAGATGGAGAGACTGAGGTCAGAACTCCTTAATCACATGGGAGACTGGAGCATGCCAGTGAAGTTATTGCTTTAAGTTTTAGCCAGGTTTACAAGCCTTCCTCAGCTCTCCATGGTGTTTCTCTGGGCCATGGAGAAGTGAGCACGGTAGGTACTGGGCCTGCTCTCTGAGGAACACAGTGTGCTGCTGGGTGGCCCCAGAGGTAGCAGAGCTGGGTGCCTTCCTCCCGACCCACTTGGGTTAGGAGACAGGGTTTTGTCCCGTGGATTGCTGATGAAATGCTGATTGTGGAGTTTATATTCTTCAGGAGTCACGCATAGGGACATGTGCATTGCTGCCAATGGTCACTAGTCTGATGTGTGCTCACTGGGCTCTTCGTGGATGAGGAGTGTATAGCTTCCCTCTTCCCAGCCAACGCTCTTGATGCAGCTGCAAGAACAAACAAGAATTTGGAATGGGTTAAGAGATACATAAGTTACCAAGATTCTGTCTTTCCGGCCCATATATGGCTTTTAATAAATTACTCATGTTCTATGTAGCAGGTTTATCCTGGCATCTTGAACCCTACTGATTTGTTCTATATAGTGTTCTGAAAATTAATAAACTCCTTGAGGTTTTTCCTCTCTCCTACACTCCCAAGATACTCAGTTGTTTTGCCATGGAATCTTAGAGTCCCATAAAATGACTCCTCTATGTCTGTGACCTAAGGCCACCACCCCCGACTAGTTCTCAGCAGCCAATGGCACGGTCTCATTTTAAGTTCTCACGTTACTGACAGGTGTATTCATGACGGATAATTCTTTAGAAAAGCATCCTCTGAAGCCTGTGTCACTTTGCTGGTAGAGGTAGATGATTCATTTAACCCGATCACCCTTCGATGGAACGAGAGAGCTACCTACCATAGACTGATGGCTGGGAGAACCAGGAGGCCGGCGGACAGGAGGAAGATAAAGCCAGGGTACCAGGCAACAGTGGCTGAGTAAATCCCACTATATGCAGAGGTCGAAGTGACTCCAGCCAGCGTTTCTAAGAAAGCTATACAGGCAAACAATGCACCTGTTTGGGGCAGAGGCAAGGAGGGAGAAAGAAGAGGAAAAGGCAGAGTTACAGAACCGTCAAAAGGGAACAGAGAGAACTTGTTCACTGAAAACAGCAACAGGCCATGACTTGGCGAACAAAAGCCATCCCCTCAATATCCTTGAGAAGGCGCTGGGGATGTGACTCAGGTGTCAGAGCACTTGTGCTAGCTGGAAAGAGGCCAGCACAACACAAGCCAGGTGTGGTGGCACACACTCCTGTGGTGCTCAGGATCAGAAACTCAAGGTCATTCTTGAGAACCTGTCTCAACAACAACTCCGAGCCCCCATCCCCCAAAGTCACCGATGCCTTTTGCAGATGAACACTCTGAGCCAAGGTGCTCCCTGTGGACCTGTTGGGAGAGATGTTGAAAACCCCAAATAGCTGAGCTCCAATGACTACAGGGGAAAGCTGACAAAGGTACCAGCAGCTGACTCATTTGGAGACTGGAGTGTCTCCATCCCAGTCTCAAGCTAACCCTTCATGTTAGACAGACATCTAGTCACAGATAGAAACTCCTGTGTGGACATTTACATATTTCTGGTCTGAGCTCCAGCTCTGTCAATTCCACGCACACATCTGTTCTGCTTCTGTGAGGTCCTCGGGGCCCAGCTGTCCTGGTGCATGGTCGCCATTTAATAAACGTGTTAAGTAAGCAAACAAAGGTTTAACTCTGGACTCGGATCATCAGTCACCCAGTAGCATGTAGATGTACTGCCCTCGTGGTTTATGGTTTTGCACAGAGTTGGTTGAACTGGCTTTCTTACTTGCTTAGTTACAATATTTTGTTTGTGTTTCTTGCTATTCCGGGGAATAGCACTACAGTACAAAAGTCTGACTTTACAGTGCTGGTTCTGATACACAAGGGAACCTATCCATTCTCTTAAGGTCAGGCTGGGTGCCATCTGTCTGCTACAATATACTATTACAGAATCGTGTTGATTTGTTGCTTGTCTTCTCTGGGCAATCCAATGTATTGAATATTTGTAGACATAAGCTGGAACAAATACATCCAGAGTGAGTATAGACTTTTAAAAAAATCAAGCGGGCTGGAGAGATGGCTCAGTTAAAAGCACTAGCTGTTCTTTTGGGGGTCCTGAGTTCAATTCCCAGCACCCACATGGTGGCTCACAACCATCTACAACTGTAGTCTCATGGGATCAGATGTCTTCTTTTGGTGTCAGATAGATGTGCATTAGATAAAACATCCCATGTACATAAAATAAATGGATCTTTAAAAAGAATTATAGCCAGACAGTGGTGGCACATGCCTTTAATCCCAGCAGTTGGGAGGCAGAGGCAGGTAGATTTCTGAGTTCGAGGCCAGCCTGATCTACTGCCTGAGTTCCAGGACAGTCAGGATTACACAGAGAAACCCTGACTCGAAAAAACCAAAAAATAAAATAAAATAAATAAAAAAGAATTATAAAGAAAATCAAGCAACTGAGAAATCAGAACCATCTTATCGTGTCCTGATTTCTACTCACTGTGGGTTTGTGAGTGTCCCCAAAGCAAGACAGCAACTCTCGGTCAGAAGACTTTTTAAAACACAGCAATTTCCAGAAACATTACCAAAATATTATTTTTTTTCTCCCTTCTGTTTTTTCAAACATTTCCTCTTCCACTGAGCTGTGCCCCGGCCTCTGAACACTCTGATTTCAGCTAGCAGAGAGTGGTTGCACCTGGTGGCCTCTGTGGTCTGTACCCTCTCCCTTTTTTTTTTTTTTTTGTTTTTTTCGAGACAGGGTTTCTCTGTATAGCCCTGGCTGTCCTGGAACTCACACTGTAGACCAGGCTGGCCTCAAACTCAGAAATCCGCCTGCCTCTGCCTCCCGAGTGCTGGGATTAAAGGCGTGCACCACCACGCCTGGCATTGTCCCCTCTTCCTTGATCACTCTAAAATTCATCATATTTTCACAAAGTAACCTTTTTTTTTTTTTAAAGAAAGAATTGGGACTATATTAATATATTGAAATTTGGCCACTATCTAAAATACTTCTTAGTTCAGGGATAGGAACAAGATAATTATTATAATTATTCCATTTAGATTTATTTATTTTATGTATATTAATGTTTGGCCTGAGGCTGTGTATGCACCACATGCATGCCTGGTGCCCATGGAAGCCAGAAGAAGGTATTAGATCCCTTGGAACTGGAGTTTACAGATGGTTCTGAGTCACCATTTAGATGCTGAGACAGAATCCAGATCTGACAAGAGCAGCCAGTGCTCTCAACCGCTGAGCCATCTCTGGGCCCCTTAACTAAATCATTTTCTTTTGTTGTTATTCCTTTGGTGTCTCATCAGAGGAACCACTGTGGAAGTCAAGAATGCAGGTCTGTTGGTCCACGGCATCTTTATAGAATTTTCTGTTCCTAAGTGCTCTCTAGATAACTGTGGTGGTTTGAATATGCTTGGCCCATGGGGAAGTGGCACTAGTAGGTGTGGTCTCACTGGAATAGGTGTGGCCTTGTGGGAGGAAGTGTAGGTCAGCTTCGAGGTCTCCTAGTGCTTAGGCTCCACCCAATGTGGAATGAGAGTCTTTGCCAGGCTGCCTTCAGATCAAGATGTAGAACTCTCAGCTCCTCCTCCAGCACCATGTCTGCCTGGATACTGCCATGCCCCCACTGTGGCAACAGACCAAACCTCTGAAACTGTAAGCCAGTCCTAATTAAACATTTTATGTATAAGAGTTGCCTTGGTTACAGTGTCTCTTCACAGCAATAAAACCCTAAGACAAGCTCCATCACAACACAGTCTACAAAGGCCTTCGCGGAAGACAAAGCTTCAGTTTACGGGCAGCCAAGAACCGATCGTCCTGTTTTAAACCTGAGTGAAGGGCAGCCAAGAACCGATCGTCCTGTTTTAAACCTGAGTGAAGGGCAGCCAAGAACCGATCGTCCTGTTTTAAGCCTGAGTGAAGTACGCAGTATCCCCGAGCATTGACTAAACAGACACAAATGCAAGTGCACTATGAGGAGTGGTTCACTGATATTCTGTAAGAAAACTCATTCAAGGCTCAAATACAAGACAGGAAAATTACCTAAGTCTGAAGATACAATACTGAGGGAGGACAGCTCCATAGACACCATTACAGAACTTCTTATCTACCCCATGTAGTGATTTTCTACCTGCACCTCCACAGCTCCAGTCTTCTGTGCTCCCGTCTGCCACTGGGGCCTTCCCTGATTGGCCACCTTGCACTTGGTCAAGGGAAAAAAGCAGCATGGGGCTGTGGTGCTTCTCTGGACCCCTCTGTCTGGGCCACCTCTCTGGCTGCCCCTACACAGCCCATCCTCTGTAGTCCATTGCATGGAATTCCCTGGGCTTGAACCAGCTTTGTGTTTCCAACTTGGTCTCAGATTAAAGCCCAGAAGAAAGCATTTCTGGGGCCCAAGGCGAGAATGTAACTGAAGGTTACTATCACTTTCTAAGCATAGATGGCTCTCCATATACATGAGCTTCAACATCTGAAGGTTCTGCCAACTACCCATCAAACCTAGTTAGGCTCTAAACACGCAGGACAGTTTTTTCTTGTCATTATTCCCTAAACAACAGTAAACAATAAAATGACTATTTAAATATTTATATCATCTTAGGTATTACAGGTCATCTAGAGATGAAGAAAGTCAAAGGTTGTATATAAATTATATGCAGATACTATCCAGCTTAAAATTGGTTTAATTGCGCCGGGCATGGTGGCACACGCCTTTAGTCCCAGCACTCGGGAGGCAGAGGCAGGCGGATTTCTGAGTTTAAAGCCAGTCTGGTCTACAAAGTGAGTTCCAGGACAGCCAGGGCTATACAGAGAAACCCTGTCTTGAAGCCCCCCCCCAAAAAAATTTTTGGTTTAATTATTTTCATGGATTTTTTTTTTTTTGGTCAGTGTGCAAAATAATAAGTTTGACTGAAATTTTCATATGTACGCCACTGTTTTTTAGCTAAAAGAAAAACCCACAAAGGATAAAGTATGTTGTGTCTCTCTACTGTGGAAGGCCAGATACAATAGATGGAAATCCCAGGCTTTTCAAGGGTTCCATTTAGAAACTTAGACAGCAGTGAGTGAGCTGTCCAATGACTGCAGCCTACCCCGTTTGACTTCCCCTCAAGGTCTGTCTCAGAAGGATCACTCGCAACCAGATGCTAACACCTTTGTACAGCAAGGTCAGGGCAGGCCTGCCTATGAGGAGTCACCACTGCTCCACACTTTGGTGGAGGGCACAGTCCACGGAAGAGAATCATCCAGGCACTCAGTGGAACATGAACCAGAGTGGCCCCGGTGGCCAGACTGCAGCTAGAGAGGGTAGGGGAGCTGAAAGTTCACGGTGGGGAAAACCCCTAGACTCCAAGGTCTCCTTTCTTCTTCTGGCTGAGACAAGGCCGGAGAAGCCTCCCAAAGCAGGGTCCCCAAGCAGGGCCCCTCCACCTGAGTATAGTCCCGCTCCTAACAAAGCAGGGTGCTTCCTTCAAACGAAGGCCCTGGCAGGAAAGAGGTAGGCTACTGAGAAGCTTCGAGCATCGATTGTAGTGACTGCATTTGGTACATCTGTTGCAGGCTTTAAAGTAAACTTACCTTGCTCAGTCGAGTGGACCACCTTTGACAGCATGGACCTCAGGATGGAAAGTGGCATAATGGTGAAAATGAATGGAATCCTGACTGAAAGAAATAATACAGTCAAACCAGGCTGAGTCGGGATGTCCCCCTGCCTAGACACTTCCTCCTATAAACACCCTGACTCACTGCAGCTGAAGATCCAGCTTATTGTGTTTTACCAAATAGATCTGAGGTTTACTTTATTCTAGAATTCTGGCTTGGGTCCGACAAATGGTATTCATGGACATTTTCATACAGGTGTGTTCAGTCTGTATATACGGTCGATGAGACCCATCTGCCTATTTTTCTAATGATGTAATAACTTATTTAGCAAGTTTTGACTACTAATTAGCTTTTACTCATTTTGAAAATATTATTTTCATTTTCGTTAGTGTGTGTGTACATATGTATGTATGTATGTATGCCCCGTGAATATGTATATGCCCATGGGAGCAGAAGAGTGTGCTAGATTCCCCGGACCACGTGGTCCTGAGCCTGGAAACTGAACTCAGGTCCTCTGTAAGGGCAGTGCCTGCTCTTAACTGAGGAGCCGTCCCTGCAGCTCCTTTTCTATGTTTTTTATCTTATATGTTTTATCTTGGCATTTTGGGGACTTTTATCCCCTTACTCTAGGTAAGCTGACTCCTGATTGTCTTGGAGGTTCATTATTTTTGGCTGGGAACTATGAATACAATTGCCTCTGCTCCTAAATCTTATATATATATTGAAGTGTGTGTGTGTGTGTGTGTGTGTGTGTGTGTGTGTTTGTCAGTTTTGACAGAGGTTTTCACTATGCTGCCCTGGCTAATATGTAGCTTACTATGTAGACCAGACTGCCCACAAACTCACATGTACACCCCAAACTCTACCTCTGCCTCCCAAATTCTGGGATTAAAGGTGTACTCCATCACAGGCAGCTTTTTTTTTTTTTTTTTTTTTTTTTTTTTTTTTTTTTTTTTTTTTTTTTTTTTTTTTTTTTTTTTTTTTTTTTTTTTTTTTTTTTTTTTTTTTTTTTTTTTTTTTTTGCTTTTTCCCAGACAGGGTTTCTCTGTGTAGCCCTGGCTGTACTGGAACTCACTCTGTAGACCAGGCTGGCCTTGAACTCAGAAACCTGCCTGCTTACCTGCCTGCTTCTGCCTTCCAAGTGCTGGGGTTAAAGGCGTGCACCACCGCCACCCCGCTCACAGGCAGTGTTAAACTATGCTTCTTATAGAATCATATTTACTCTTATCACTAAGAAATGGCATTCGATTTTGCAAATAACATATTTACATTTTCCAGAGTATTTGCATGCATATGTAGACTTACTATGGTCTTGGCACTCTTCGTAAAACAGGGGCGTAGCTCCCACTGTCTAAAAGGCACTGTGCTAAGTGCTCTCTACTTCTCCAAGGCTCCTTGTAAAACCCTCTGAATGGAGTATTCCTGTGCCCATCAGCAGAGGGCTCAGAGAGACAAACGTGCCACGGTCACCCAGCGATATAGGCGGAAGTCAGGTCTAATTCTGACTCTTCAAACTGTTTCTCCAACAAGGATGTAATTCCTTTGTGATAGAAATGATTGACTTGGAGCAAGATTCTCTATTACAGTTCCATAACCCTTTCCAACACAGCATTCAAAGGAACACTCATTTCCGTGGAAGTTACACTCAGGGACTGAATCGCACACACAAAAAAATGTTCCTCAACGTATTTTTGGCAAATATGCAAATTTGGAAAATCATGTTGATTCTGAGTATTTGTCATATCTTGGTAAATCTGGCATTCTGATTGTTGACTTCTAGCAGCTAGCTGTTTACTTGCAATAGAATGGGTTCATAGAGAGCTTTGTAATGAGTGTAAACCCCTCCCCCTAACAGACTGAATTCATTTTCCATAAAAATCAGACACATTTGTAACTTACCTAAAAACATCATCAGAGTGGTCCTGGTGAAAGCAGCCAGCGTCATCCCCACCATGGTGGTAAAAATGCCAATATAGGCGATGTGAATATCCTTCAAACAATAAGAAAATAGCCAGATGCCTAGGAAACTACTTAAAAAGGAGACACTGCCCAAAGCTGAACCATAGCCTATGTAGACCTCATTCCAGCAGAGTGGAGGGCCCAGCTCATAAAGTGTAAAAATTGGGGCGATTCCGATTATCACAAAGAAATAAATGACAAGGGTAAAAATCAGCAGACAAAGCAAAGCCTGCCGCTTACTGGAACCATTTTTAAAAAGCATGTAAGTCCGGTAAAATAGGTCCTTGAGACTTTCGATACATGACATAGTCACAATCTGAGAGGAAGACTCCTTTATGGGATCACTGAGGAAAAATAAAATGTAGGCCAGGTTGACTACAAGAACTACAGCAATAATGAAATAGGACCACACAAAACCCAGTTCTCGGATAAAATAGCCAGATGACAGGCCTGTTAGCCCAGTAACGACTCCGAGCGTGAAATCCAGGATGGCTATCCGGATGATTCTATGCTTGTATTCTTTCTGCTGGTCCACAATGTAGGCAAAGCAAGCTCCCCAGAATGTGGTGTAATTCCCAAAGAGGGCGCCAATAAAGGTAGATGCTATCAGAAGCTGGAGAGGAAGGTCCAAGTAGGACATCACGCACAGCCAAGTGTTGGTACCCAGAGAGCCAAGAGATGACAGGACCATGGGAAGTTT
>LR754577.1:18177-46457 GCA_902729485.2 Mus minutoides | reverse complement strand
CTTGCGTCAAGACTTCTGGGATTTGGGGCTTTTCTTTTTTTGTTTTTTGTTTTAAATAAAAGCAGAGCAGAGTGTGAAATGCTATTAAGCCACTATAGATAATGATGTCTCTCACACAGCATTCTCAATGTTGAGAACTAAAGTACTGTGGGAGAACACACATGTCCCAAAGAAATCATTGTCCCAAACATGCATGTCCATAATAACTGGCTCTCACATTAGAATTCTTTCTTTTTTTTCATCAAGTATTGAAATGATTTTACAGAAGCCAAGCACTTTATTTGAAATATAGATCTATCCACAAAACTCACAAGGCTAAAGAGGATGAAGGCCAGCTCAAGGAAAACGCTCCACAGTGCTGAAGAAATGAATCCAGTTCCTTGCTTGCTTGCTTGCTTGTTTGCTTGCTTATTTATTTATTTATTTATTTGCCAAAAGACTCTGTATTGTTTCATGTATTTTTTTTCTTTCCCTCCAAACAAGATATTAAACTCAGTTAAATGGAACAGAGTTATGTCTCCCAAGTCTCCTGGAAACCTTCCTGTTATAGTTTTATTAACCTACATTTTTTATTTGAGCCTTTGGGGGACATATGATTCAAACAAAGTCCATGAATGACCTCTGGAGTTCAAAACCATTGTGGGTAAATGAGTCCTGCTCCTTATCGCAAAGATCTGACCCCCGAAAACCTCCACTGAAGTAGGCATTCCCTACAGGGGCGCTCGACGATCCCAAAGGCCCTTCCCATTCACTGCCAATATCAACAGGAAGCATTGACCTCTCCCACAGTGTTATTCAGCCTTTCTTCACAGCCCTTGGCAATCCCACACTGCACTTCTCTCTCTTTTTTTAAAGTAGCCTATTTTTCTCACCTCTCTAAATCAAATTGTGAGTGAGATTCTGTTGGAGTTTGATGTGTTCTTGTTGCCCACCTGTCATTTAAACTCAGTGTAACTCATATATTGTTCGCAAGAGTTTACTAAAGACATTCAGAAAAGGGAAGCCTTTTCCATCTTTAGGACCACGGAACAGCAAAAATTAGGAGTAATGCCCCTCTCTCCTAAATCTCCACACCAAGTTCCCTACTAGTAAAACAATAAAAAAGTTAACAGCCACTTCTTTAGCCAGATAACTAAACCAAATATTATTTACTAAAACAAATAAATAATCTCAGTGTATCAGGCACTAAGGACACAAGAAAGCTAAGTCAATTTCTTTGCATTGCCAACTGCTATTTGATGCATTAAAGGCAGAATCTCAAAAGTAACGCTTATGTGATCTCGCATATCCTATATAGACATCTAAAACTCCCAGATTAAAATGCTGTTGTGTTCATCTCTGTCTTCCCCAAAGTTACAGAACAGAGCAAAGAGATTCCCACTAACAAGAAGTGGACACTCTTCTGCGGAAGTACTGATAAGTTATATAACAAGGTAGTTATGGCTCAACAATAAATCAAATGTTCACTCAAAAACAATGTTGAGCAGTGTCATAAGTATTTCGTATGTATTAGCTCATTTAAGCTTCAAAACCCAATGAAACTGAACCATTACAAACCCTACAGATGCAGAAGTAAGACAAAAGACAGATCAACTTACTTGCCAAAAGTCTTTGAGTGGCATCTCTGAGTGACAGCCGTCTCAGATTCTGGAGTCATGCTCTTGCCACTGCTGTTTTGCAGAAAGCAGTACTGTTCAGCCAGGGTCTGAGGGGTGGCCACATGGCCAGCTTCAATCCATGGTATGTGATAAACTGTAACGTATGGAAGAGCATGGAAGGCTCTGGGAGCCAAGTTGCAAACCTCTACTGACATGATTGTCAATAGTATCTGTAAAATGTCCACGGACAGCTTCCAACCCTGAAGGGTCACATGGATGTGGGGTAATTTCCTCAGTAATAGCTTAGGTGTATGTGACTTGGTCCTTTAACAATGGGCAATGGAATTATTCTGAAAGTAATAATAAGCCTCCTGAGAGTCGGAATTATTTTTTGCCACCACAGAACTTACCTGTCCTGACAAACACATTCTGTTCACACATGGAGAGTCAGTTCGTGGTCACCAGATTCAGGTTTAGAGAGGGATTCAAAATAAGTATAATTTATGCAGGTCAAGGTGGGAAATAGGGAGAAAAGGGAAAAGCATAGTGAGAATTTCAAGTTACTGAGAAAAGTACAGGTTTTTTAAGGATAAGATTTTTTAAAAGTATAATTATTCACACAAAGTACGGTGTGTTTAAAGACTGATTTTTCTCTATGGTCTATTATTAAAATCACGGTAATAAAGAGTTTTAAATGGCTTATTATCCTGTGTGTTTAGGAGCATCAAAGAATCTGTTACATTAAAACAGTATTGGGGGCTTAATTTGGTCTAATCACAAAATTTATATAAAATTCTTGAGCCAGTGTGATTCTACGTCGGTATACAGGTTGTTAGTGGCTAGGATTGCCTAGCTAGGTCTCAATCCTGATGACTGCTCATCTTGTGAACCTTCTCATTGTAGTTTTGGATTTTATTTGAAATTTTTAGGTAGGTAGGATAAATCTAGTGACCATTTTATTGAAGAGCAGAGTTGCATACTCTTAAAATGGTCAGATTTCTCAATAACTAAGTACTCGGGGTTCTGACCTATAGACTGGTTTCCTAAGGAAAGCCTTTCACAAATTTGGCAGAATTCTAAAATTGCATGCATTTGATTCAAGTTTTCAGTTATGCCTTATACCTCTGAATACATAGCCTTTATAAAACAGACGATGTCCATTCACTTTTTACTGCTCGTTCTCAGTTACTATGAATACTCCATGAATTATTTAGAAAACTTGGCCCATGTAAACAATCATCTCTAAACAAACATTGCTCTGAAATGGGGTCGCTCCATGGCACACTGCCTTGGAGAGCTGTGTTAGGCATGCGTGTTTACATCAAAAGGGCAAATGTGGTGCCAGTGCAAAGAAGGCAGCCGAGCTCAGTCAGCGCTGAACGCACAGGGAGAAAGTTGTCCTGGAACTCACGTTAGGGTCAGAATCTGAATCTATCTCAAACCCAGCCTTGAATTGCCTGTCTTCTGTGTCTGCTCTCTTGGAGGATGGGAGAAATATTGAGATATTGATGGAAGTTCTGTACAAGGAAGAAGAATGTCCTTCAAAATGTGGTAAAAATACAAGGAATATAGAGATTCTCTCCCTGTGGGCTTCTGGAGGCTATCACAAATTCTCCTAGAAACTGTTTGGATTTATACTTTCTGTGCATACTGCCTTCACAATATTATTTCCCCACCCCACCCACCTTTCTCTCTCTCTCTCTCTCTCTCTCTCTCACACACACACACACACACACACACACACACACATACTCCTTTTGCAATTTGCATATCACAAAATAATCACTCTCAATCCTGTCTCCTACAAATGCTCCTTTAAACATTTTGATATGCCCATCTGGCCAGGCGGTGTGTTGAAACACCCATCCAGTTAATTTTCCATCCATCTGACAGATTCCCGGGGGTTTCAGCTGACTTTCTTCTCAGTCAGCAGTTGCTCACACAGGCATGAGCACTGGCTAGAGACACAAGTTTAGACTTCGGCCCAAGCCGAGAAACCTTCAGCCCTTCATGGGAGTAGGCTTTATGTAAGCAAACGCAAAATGCTTGGTACAGTGTGAACTGACCCGTTTCTGGTCCCTGATCAAGTGGGAAGCACACTGCGACTGGAAACAAAGTAAAGTCCTTACAAGCCCCATTTGTTCACATCTTAGCAAAGAGTAAGCCTCATCAAGACGGGGATGAGTGAGGTCTGAGAATGTTTAAGGAAGGACTCTTCCACTACTGCTCTTTCGTTTTTCTGGCCTGGTCCTCCATAAAACTCACTTGCCACCGTGAGTAGGCATGTGATATTCTCAGCCTTGGCACCCAGCTCCTGCTTAGCCCTCAGAGAAGCCCAACCAATGTGTTATATTGCTACAAGACTGGAAGCAGAAAGAAGAGCTGTTAGTGGGCTTCCTATCCAGCGTCCCACACTTGTACCTTTACAGCAACAGCTCTGTCCTGTGTGTTATGCTACTCTCTGTGCTGCCTACACCTGAGTGCCCATTCTTGTTGGACTGGGTCAAAGTTCTCTCCTCTCCAGACCCACTCAGAACAAAGAGAAGATCTCAGTTGAGGTGGCTGAAGCCATGTTCCTAGACAAAATATGCCTTCACAGTCATAAAGGTTATATATTTTATACTTCTTATACTTATTTTTTATATTTTTATGTAAATATAAAAAGTATTTATATATTATAGTATAATATATTATATTTTCTATATTTACATATGTATATATCTATATAAATATATGGATATAAAGTTATATTATGTAAAGTTATAAAAACATATATTTTATATATAAATTTTTATGTATTTATATATAAACATATTTATATAATGGATGAAACTAGGAATTATTTTTTTCATGTGTTTGACTTTTTTTCCAAAAGCAAGTTTTTAAATTAGATATTTTCTTTATTTACATTTCAAGTGCTATCCCCAAAGCACCCTATACCCTTCCCTCCTCCCTGCTCCCCAACCCACCCACTCCTGCTTCCTGGCCCTGGCATTCCCCTGTACTAGGGCATATAATCTTCACAAAACCAAGGGCCTCTCCTCTCGTTGATGGCCTACTAGGCAATCCTCTGATCCATATGCAACTATAGACACAAGCTCTGGGGATACTGGTTAATTCATATTGTTGTTCCTCCTATAGGGTTGCAGACCCCTTTAGCTCCTTGGGTACTTTCTCTAGCTCCTTCACTGGGGGCCCTGTGTTCCATCCAATAGATGACTGTGAGCATCCACTTCTGTATTTGCCAAGCACTGGCATAGCCTCACAAGAGACAGCTAAATCAGGGTCCTGTCAGCAAAATCTTTCTGGCATATGCAATACTCTCTAGGTTTGGTGGTTGTATATGGGATCTATCCTCAGGTGGGGCAGTCTCTGGATGGTCTTTTCTTCGGTCTCAGCTCTGAACTTTGTCTTTAACTCCTTCCATGGGTATTTTGTTTTGTATTCTAAGGAGGAACGAAGTATCCACACTTTGGTCTTCCTTCTTCTTGAGTTTCATGTGTTTTGCAAATTGTATCTTGGATAGTCTAAGCTTCTGGGCTAATACCCACTTATCAGTGAGTGCATATCATTTGTGTTCTTTTGTGATTGAGTTACCTCACTAAGGATGATATCCTCCAGATACATCCATTTGCCCAAGAATTTCATAAATTCATTTTTTTAATAGCAGCGTAGTACTCCATTATGTAAATGTACCACATTTTCTGTATCCATTCTTCTGTTGAGGGACATCTGGGTTCTTTTCAGCTTCTGGCTATTATAAATAGGAATGTTATGAACATAGTGGAGCATGTGTCCTTATTACCAGTTGGAACATCTTCTGGGTATATACCCAGGAGAGGTATTGCTGGATTTTCCAGTAATACTATGTCCAGTTTTCTGAGGAACCACCAGACTGACTTCCAGAGTGGTTGTACCAGCTTGCAATCCCACCAGCAATGTAGGAGTGTTCCTCTTTCTCCACATTCTCGCCAGCATCTGCTGTCACCTGAATTTTTGATCTTAGCTATTCTGACTGGTGTGAGGTGGAATCTCAGGGTTGTTTTGATTTTCATTCCCCTGATGATTAAGGATGTTGGACATTTTCTCAGGTGCTTCTCGAAACTAGAAATTATATTAAGCAAAGTAAATGAGATGGAGAAAGGAAAAAAGCACTTCATAAATAAAGGAGATTTTAAATATTTTTTCACTTGACTATTTATCCTGTTTTGATAAGGATATAAAATGATGGTTGCACTTCAAAGACATGTATGTACTAGGACGGTGACGTTTACCTGACAGCACTCTGGAGGCTGAGCTGAAATCACAGAATTTGAAACCAACCTAAACTACATAGTGAGACTCTACCTCAAAAATTTTGTGTGTGTGTGTGTGTGTGTGTGTGTGTGTGTGTGTTGTGTGAGTATGTGAAAATGCATTTACTTACATATATTTTGTTTTGCTTTTTTTGTTGTTGGTACTATTTTGAGATGAAATCTCCCAATCTCCCTGTGTATGTCATTCAAGCCTAAGACTTGAGATTCTCAACCTGTCAAGTATAGGATTGCCACCATATACTGCCACACCCAGTCTTATTTCATTTTGCATTTATTGGTATGTATTATTCATACATATTAATATGTATGATATAAGGTCTGTATATTTCTACACATGCATAAACCACACAGTGATCAGATATGTGTCTCCTTTCCCTTACCTTTTCTACATCTATTATTACTATTTACATTCAGGTGAACATATTTTACCTTCTACATATGAAAGAATATGTGTGGTAATGGTCTTTGTGTGTCCACCTCCAGATCAAAACATTTTTCTCAACAGACAGGGATTCTTCTTTAAAGCTAAATAATAGACCATTTGTATATGTATCACATTCTCCTAACTCATTCATCCATCTGTAGAAAACTGGGTTGGTTTTAGTTATGAACAATGCCTCCGTCAACACAAGCCTGCAGGTATCTGCATGGTGTACTGCTTTTCTCTCTTTTGGATACTAGGGTGGTTTGAGTGAGAACAGTCCCCATAAGTTCGTATATTTAATAATTAATCCTGCTGATGGAAATGTTTGGGAAGTGTTTGGAGGTATGGCCTCATTAGAGATATTGTGTCAGTAAAGACAGGCTTTGGGGGGGTTCAGTGATCCACCCAAAAGATGGATATCTCTCTCTCTCCTCTCTCTCTCTCTCTCTCTCTCTCTCTCTCTCTCTCTCTCTCTCTCTCTCTCTCTCTCCTCACTTTCCCCCTCCTAATGCTATGCATCAGGATCTCCTCTCAGGAATTTGATAATCAGTCCTTGACCAAATGACCCAGCTTGGCAACAAGGATCAACTCCATATCTTTGGCTTTACCTCCATGAGCCCCACACTAGAACCCCCAAATCATGGGGTCCCTAGTCCTCTGTCTGCCCTGGCATCATCCACCATTTGGTGTTTTCCCAACGAAGAAGAAAGAACGTCAATGTTTTAAGTATTTTCTCTAGCTTCACCCTTGTATTTGCTGTTACTTTATGGGAAGTTTAGATGTCTATTTGTTGTGTTTTAAAACAGTTTCACTATTAAGCCTTGGTTGGCCGCAAATTCATGATCTCCCTGCCTCCCTGATGAGTGCTAGGATTCCAGGTGTAAATCTCAACACCTGCCTTCTAACTTCCAATGGAAGCAGGTCAGGGCAACTTGTATTTTACCCAACGGATTCATTACACAGGCTCTGAACAGGGAGGGAGTGGCACTGGGAGCTACTGAGAGCATCTATGATACAGGCATTGGATGGTGCTCATAATCCCAAGCAGGAAAACCACTCACAGGTAAGCACACGCCATCTGTCATGGCAAGGAAACGTTGATGAACATGTGGAACCAGAGAGCAGAGGCAGAAGCTATAAACAGTTGTGTCATGTCCACACCTTAATTAATCTTGAAATGTTTATTCAACTCGGCTTCAGAATCCCATCAAAGCAACCACTTATATCCCCACTTCCCTGCCTCTGAGCAAAACCATTTCAACAGAGAGCCCTTGTCTGCCCAACCCTTACACTTTGGGTGAGGAATGAGGGAACAGGTGTTTTTCTCTATGAAGAAGTACGTACGTATTTCACAGGGGACCCTGAAGAAGCTGTCCCCAGCTGGCCTGTCAGAGTAGGAGGTTCACCTCTGAACTGAAGCTAGAATGAGATGGAGCCTCACAGCTGTCGGGCAAACAAAGGTACTCGTGGGAGTGTGGGATGAGCATGAAGCCTTGGGACCTGGGGATAAAGTACAGAAGTGAGCGTCTACAAGGGTTCCCAGTAAACCCTACCTTCTGATAATTAAGTGCTGGGCTGGACTAACTGACTCTGACAAAATGTGGCAGATATGAAATGATGTTAGGTTTGAAACTAAATACAAGGCTCCAAATCTCATGACCATTCTCTTATTCCTTCTCTGGGAGTCTTCAAATGTCATCATAGCCGCTGAGAACAGCTTGCCTGCAATTTCAGGTGTACCGTGCACTAGACATACGCAGGTAAGCATCTCATTCCTGACCCAGACAAAACCATGAGGGAATTGTCAAATCAAGCTTTTAAATGTTGAGGTACATTGCTACACAGGAAAAGATAAATCAACAGCAGCTCGTAAAAACTGATGAGTCTGTTGCAGTCAGCACTGGAAACAATCAGGAAATGTCACCAGCTCTGCTTATTTGGAAAGACTCAGATAGTGATGGAAGTTAGAGTCCTATATCTCAGGACTGAAGAATAGAAAGGATGGGACAGGAATTTCATAAAACTGACTTTTCACACATCTTGTCTTATATCTCTCAAAGCCTCTACCCCTAATCCCCTTCTTCTGCACTTCTTCATTTTACGATCTCAAAATTGCATAGCATTACATCTTATTAGCAGTGGCTCTGAGTGCATTACTTCTGGAAGTCACTAGTCTCATTCACTCCAAGAGAACAAGCATCTGCTTTTATGCTGTCCCCAAAGCGAAAGGAAAGGAGATCACGAAGGAAAAGATTCCATGACTCACTGTTGAGAAGTCAATCCAAAGAAAGGGAAATTAACATCATTTGAGGAGGTCTGGCACTTAACAAATTTGTGGAGGAAAAAACTATGAAACGTGTAAAAACTCAAAATAGTGCCATATAGAAACCCAAACTGAAATAAATAAATAAATAAATAGATAAATAAATAAATAAATAACTGTAATCTAAGCCTGAGCTGATGGGGTCTTGCTTGATTTAACTTCTCTCATTAAAATGTCATATAGATTTCTTTGCTCTTTCATTTCAAACAGTAGCTTACATCTATAACCCTGTCAAAAACACAGAAATCAAAGGAAATAGCAGGGCCCAGAAGACCAGGTAAAACTCTAGGACTTGAAGGAATTTAATTTAAGTAGCACCACTCACCTTCTGGAGGTTACAGGAACTCTTTTAAGCTAATTAAAAGCTATCTGTAGAGTACAAGTAAATTCGATCATGCACCTCATAGGGCTGTGTTGGGACTAACAAATAAAATGGACCGCAAAGCACTTAACCAAATAGAACCAGCCAGCCTGGAACTATATGCTATGCTAACAATATTTTAATGTCCTCACTTAACCCCTAGAAATTAAGCAGCACTGACTACAGACCTCGGAGCACAAAGACAGAAAAGAGTGGCTGACTGTTTGTAAGGCAAAGCTCTCACTGGTAGAAAGTGCCAAAAGTTTACCACTCTAATATAATTAAAATGAAAGCCAGTTTCCCAGGCAGAAGGATGGCAAGAATAAAAATAAAAACTATGAGAACTGACCACCACCTCTGTGACGCATTGGGGGGCTAGCTAGATGCTAGGAATGCCATTACTGATTCGTTCATCCCAACATTCCCACTAATTGAGGACATTTAAACATGTAGCATAAAGGGCACTTAATAATAGATAGGTTACCCAGTGAAGAGCTTAGCTGATATCTAAACAAGAACTTTTTGGTTAAAATAATAAATAAATAAATAAGTATTAAATAAATATTAAATAAATAAATCTGCTAGTAGATGCAGTACTATCTTTGTGTTGGACACAAATGTCCTGCATTGGGAGGTATTTGAACTTGATGTTTCTTTGTTTGCTTGCTTGCTTGCTTGCTTGCTTGGTTTTTTTTGTTTGTTTTTACTGAAGAGAAAGATTCCAAGATCCTTTGGAGAGCCATTCTTACCCTCTTCCCAGGCCTGGCTCTTTGGAGGGCTCTCTATCTTAACATACTGACCAAGGACACTATGTGATGTGAACATGGCAGTAGACAGGATTTTATGGTCCAAGTTGGAACATGGAAGTTCCATCTAAGCAGAAAGGATGGGTGTTGGTCACACCAATCAGATCCTTCTATAAACCATCTGATCATACATTATGCTAATAAACTGTCAAGTGGCAACAAGAGGGCAGAAGCAAAGATTCCAATTGCCCTGCTAATTAATATTAATTCCAAATATCTGAAACAAAAATCAAGCCCTCTGTTTCCAGGAGCCAGAGGTGCGCGTGCACAGCTCTGCTCTGATCGTCTGGTTTCCTGGCTCTGTTGCATTCAGTCTTCCTGGTTGAACTGTATGCAGTCCTGAAATCACTGTAGGCTAGGGCAGACTACCTGTCCTAAAACACGTAACCATGACACCCCATTAAAAGGACCATGACAACCAGTCACAGCATAAAAACCTAGAGTTCTCTGTGACAATGAGGTATTTAGATAGGCCCTGAGTGTTCAGCCAATGAGCGTCCTTTCCTGGGCATGCCTGCAAAAAGTATCTAATCAGTATTTCACCCTGAGTGGTAAGTATGCAGTCTCACATCTGCCATGAATAAAAAAGTTTGGATAAGCAAGGATCAACTCATCTTAGTCTCCTCCCATTGCGGGTCCGGGAGGCCTTCGTTGGAAAGAGCTGTGCCTAGATCTCCCATAGAAGGCCTCTCTCCCAGCCCCTCTGTACTTTGGCATTCACTCAGAGGCAAACCGTATTCTACCTCTTCCTTGGTTCAGCACTGGCCCGTGGACCCGAATTCCCAACTCCTCACGGTTTCCAGTTGCAAGCGGGTACACAGGAGGATAGGAACCACTGTTCTTAACTCCTTGTGTTTCACAGCCAATGGCTGGGTACATAGGAGACTGAGAACCACAGTTCCCATCCCAGATCTAGCTATTTCTCATCCAAAAGAACACGGACTGGGACCCCTATAGGAGATTGCATTCTGCCTTGCCTGAGTGACCTTCCGGCAGTGCCCTGTCCCCCAATGGTGAAGCAGATACACAGCCTAATATCCCTGCATTTTGCCTTTCATGAGCGACATGTGGGCAGCCCAACATCCCAGTGGTGAGGCAGAAACTGAGGCCAACACAGTGGAACCGAGTTCTAAGGTTCATGTTTTTCCTTGGTGTGTCTGGACTTTGCTCCATACCAGGTGAGGAAGTAGAGGGTCCCCCTGGAGATCTTTGTGTTACAGTTCTTCATTGCTACAACTCTTTTAGACATTGTTCAATGAAATGGCTCTCTCGGGAGCTCTTCCAGTGCCTAACAAATATAGAGGTGGATGCTCTCAGCCAACCATTGGACTGAGCACAGGGTCCCCAATGAAAGAGCTAGAGAAAGGACCCAAGGAGCTGAAAGGGTTTGCAGCCCCATAGGAGGAACAACAATATGAACTAACCAGTAACCCCTGAGCTCCCAGGGACTAAACCACCATTTAAAGAGTACACATGAAGAGACCCATGGCTCCAGTTGCATATGTAGCAGAGGATGGCCTTGTCAGTCATCAATAGGAGGAGAGGCCCTTGGTCCTGTGAAGGCTCTATGCCTCAATGTAGGGTAGTGGATGTGTTGGTGAGCAGGGGGAGGGGAGAAGGGATAGGGGATTTTCTGAGGGGAAACCAGGAAAGGGGATAACATTTGAAGTGTAAATAAAGAAAATATCTAATAAAAAAAGAAAGAAAGAAAAGAAAAGAAATGGCTCTCTCAGGTGGTATTTAACAAAACAGCTTCTGTGCATACACTTTATTCAGGGTGAATCAGGGTTAGGTAGTTTGGGGAAGGGGGTAGGAATATCCAGGGTAGGAAAAGGTCATCGGCTGAAGGCTTAGATACTGAGATGCCTTATTAAGAGGTGGGGATGGCATTCCAGGAACCCTAGGTGCTTACTGAACAGTTTTCTTGTTGGGAGAAAAGAAGCTGAAAAGAAGTTAGTTCGACTAATTGTCCCTGGCACCAAGTCCCTTATGAGCCCAATCAATTGTGCTGAAAGGTCCTGTCTTAGTCAGGGTTTCTATTCCTGCACAAACATCATGACCAAGAAGCAAGTTGAGGAGGAAAGAGTTTATTCAGCTTACACTTCCAAACTGCTCTTCATCACTACAGGGACTCAGGACTGGAACTCAAGCAGGTCAGGATGCAGGAGCTGATGCAGAAGCCATGGAGGGATGTTCTTAACTGCCTTGCCTCCCCTAGCTTGCTCAGCCTGCTCTCTTATAGAACCCAAGACTATCAGCCCAGGGATGGCGCTATCCACAAGGGGCCCTTCAGACTTGATCACCAGTTGAGAAAATGCCCCACAGCTGGTTCTCATGGAGGCACTTCCCCAACTGAAGCTCCTTTCTTGATGCTAATTCCAGCCTGTGTCAAGATGACATACAAAACCAGCCAGTACAATTGACCCCTTGTCAACTTGACACACAAACACATCACTATTAAAGCCTCAGCCCTTACTTTCTTATTCATCCCCAATATCTAAATAACTTTAAAAGTCACACAGTCTGCAAATTCTTATATACTAAAATTTCAATCCCTTTAAAATATCCAGATCTCTTTTAAAATCCAAAGTCTTTTTACAATTAAAAGTCTTTTAACTATGGGCTCTACTAAAATACTTTTTTCCTTCAAAAGAGAAAAATATCAGGGCACAATCACAATCAAAAGCAAAATCAGACTCTAACCACCTGGGATCCAACTCACAATCTTTCAGACTCATCCAAGGGCTTGGGTCACTTCTTCAGCCCTGCCCTTTGTGGCACACACCTTGTCTTCTAGGTTCTAGCTGCCTGTACTCCACTGCTGCTGCTGTTTTTGGTGGTCATCTCATGGTACTGGCATCTGCAAAACACTGCTGTCTTCCCCTGTAACTAGGCTTCAACACTAGCCTCTCAAAGGCTTTCTTCATGGTGCCAAGCCTCAACTTCTTTGCAGGACCTCTTCAGTCCTGGGCCATCAATTGCAACTGAGGCTGCACCTTCACCAATGGCTTTCCATGGCCACTCACAGTGCGGAACCTCGGCTGCTCTTCATGACCCCCTCATGCCTTCAAAACCAGTACTACCTGGGTGACTCTTACACATTACCAAGTCCCACTGCAGCACGAGGTACAACCTTAGCTATCTCTGGAATAGAGCCTCTTTGTGTTTTCAGGAAACACTTTCCAGAA
Organism: Mus minutoides; assembly: GCA_902729485.2. NCBI lineage: Eukaryota > Metazoa > Chordata > Mammalia > Rodentia > Muridae > Mus > Mus minutoides. Next base: position 33,441 of record LR754577.1, on the reverse strand, counting down.
GATTTCACATCAGTGATGCTGGTCTTTTCTTAATCACCACTAATTTCTTAGCTCCAGCTAATCAGCATCAATAGTCCCACTAAGGAAAAGTTTTCACTTTATAGTTCTGGTATCTTGTTAATCACATCTGATTCTTCAGCCCCAGCTAACCAGAACCACAGAATCTTCACAATCAAAATGGCAATGGCCCTGATAAGAGTCTTTAATCTTCCCTCTGAAATTTCATAAGCCAGGTCTCCATCTTCTGCACTGTTCTCAACATCATCTTCCAAGCTCCTACATAACATCCCACAGAGCTCTTAACACCGAATGGATCTTCTACCCCAAAGTTCCAAAGTCCTTCCACAGTCTTCCCCAAAACATGGTCAGGTTATCACAGGAAGACCCCACTATTCTGGTACCAATTTCTAAATTAATCAGTGTTCTCTAGAGTCACAGAACTTACAGGTAGTCTCTATATAGTAAAGGAATTTATTGATGACTTAGAGTCTGCAGTCCAACTCCCAACAATGGTCAGTAGCAGCTGTGAATGGAAGTCCAAGGATCTAGCAGCTGCTCAATCCCACATGGCAAGCAGGTGGAGAGAGAAAGCCTTCCTTCTTCCAATGTCCTTATGTAGTCTCCAGCAGATGGTGTAGCCCAGATTAAAGGTGTGTGCCACCACATCTTTAATCCCATATGACCTTGAACTTGGAGATCTCCCTGACTTAATCTTCTGGAATCCATAGCCACAATGCCTCAAGATTTCCATACCAAGATCCAGGTCAGAAACTTGTATCTCCCAGCCTCCAGATTAGGATCACTGGTAGACTTCCAATTCTGGATTGCAGTTCATTCCACAACCAGGAATAGCCACTACTGGTCCTTTAACTTAGATCCTTTATTACTGCATTTATGGTTACAGTGGGATCTGGGGTGTCCCCGCCCCCACCATGACAACACACTGATGATATTGGAAAGTAGAACTTTTAAGAAGTAAAGCCTAGAGTGAAGTCTTTAAGTTATGTGGAGACATATTCTCAAAGGAGCTAACAGGGACCCAACTCCTACTGTCCTTTTGCCAAAACCTTTAGGTGAGTGATTCTGTCATGTGTTTCCTGCTGTGCAGGCCCAAAACAATATGGAATAGTGTCGACTGGGCTGAAACTCAGCAAAGTGTCTTCTTTGTAAGTTGATTGGCTCACGTGTTTGTTATAGTGCAGAGAGCTGACTAACACAAGCATCCTCTGCTTGAAACAGCAACAAGCTGAAAGAGATCAGATGTCCGCAAAGCTCTGGGGAGGGATGGAAGTATTATGGTCGGCACCGCACCATCCAGCAAAATAAAATAAAACCTTACTGTACCAACACTCTCATGAATTCTTGACTTCCTCTTTAGAGCTGAGATTTTCTCCCAAGCCAGTCCCCAGCCACCTCCTAATTAGTGTTTTAGTCACAAAGGTATTTTGGTCCTTTTTCTCATTCTTAGGCTTCCCAAGCCGCCTTCTAAAGCCTGTTTCTTATAGCCAAATGTCTCATCTATTCCAAAGGGGGGAAAAATCCGCCACATTCTCAGGATTCAGTAGAGTCTAGTGTCCACTGGGATTTAAATTACAAATTGCTTCCATTATATATACAGAACAGTCGGGTACAATAGACTCTTAAGGGGCTTTCTGTCTCAAAAGGTTTCCACTCTCTGTTAAGACTTTCCATACCCGTGGGAAGGTTGAACAATGGCCATATCTAAACCATGTGACTTCCCTCAACCTCCCTCACAGTTGACAGGTCCTCAAGGGAATCCCTGATCCAAGTTGGAACAATCTGGTTTCCTGTCCCAGGAACATGAATCAGGAGCTTGACCCTAGAGCCCGCAATTAGAATCACGGGATCGTTTGCATCTGAACTCCTGCCATATGGGTGGGTCCCTGGAGGCGTGGCTCCCATCCTCCCCAGCACTAGAATGTCCAACTCATAATTCCCCCACCCCGTACTCCGACAATACCCAACTCCCTTCACTGCTGAAGCTAAGAAGCTCCAGTACATTTTACTTAAAATGTCCATAGTGAAGAGAGACTTTGGGAGACCTCACAAAGAAAGCCACGCAGATTCTCAGGGCAAAACACTTCACAAATTCTTCATAGTGCCCAGGTTAGTGTGTGTCCTCTGACCAAGGAGCTAGCCAGCCATGGTTGCCAGAAATTGGAGATATATATATATATATACATATATATATATATATATATATATATATATATATATATATATATATATATGGATAGATTCATTTTATATGGCAATCCAGGGAACACTGAATAGGGAAACCACAGACACTTGAAGGCTTGAAGTGACTTTAAGGGCACCAGCAATGTATTCCAGGACTAGGTCATCATTGCAGAACAGCCGTGGATGGATCCTAGAAGATCTAGGAACTCCTACACAACCATAATCTGGATTAAGAAGTTGGGGTAGAAGGTTGCCTAAAAGTTGTTTTCCTAAAAAAAAAAATACCCATTTCCCAGATGCTGCCATTTCTGGGAATAACACTGGCGTGCTGCTGCCTGACAGATGTGACCTGCTGCAGAGGAAGCCAGCTGTGTGCAGAGGCTGCTTCCTCTGCTATACCCACCTCACGCTCTTGAACTCCAAAGTGAAACGCATAAATAATGTGGTCTTAGCATTTAAAGACACACTCTTCTTCTGACTCCAGAAGGTGATGAGCAGTCTGCCCGCTTGGCTTTCCTTTTTCTACTTGCACTAAAAATTAAATTAAAAGCAGAAAGCCCCCTGCCTCCATTCTGCTGCTTGGTGAAGACAGGATAAAATACAGCTGCAGATTCTCTCAGCCCAGCCAAGGCATCTTCCTCCCTCCTTATCAGCACTTCTACACTCCACTCCAAACAGCACCACTTCTCTTCTTTATCTCTATAGGAATCAGAAGGCAATAGTTCAAATTGCAGAGAGGCTCCAGGATTAGGAAAAGATCGTCTTCCATTTTGTAGCCAAGCAGCCTTTGTTTTGTTTTATTTCTTTAATGTGAAACTGGACAAAGCAAAGAGGTTGGGGGGAGCTGGTATCACAGCACTACTTAAGCTGTGATATCTAATTTCAAACTTTGTCCTTAACAGCTCATTATGTCAGCTGCCATCTCTTTTTTTCTACTGAAAATTGATCCCATTGTTCTTGTCCCAGTGAAAAGGCCCAGTCTCAGGCATTTCAATTGGCCTCAGCTCAAGAAGAAAAGATCCTTTTTTAAAGTGAAAATCATGACTTTTTGCCAATTCAAATCACATTACTCATTTTTCCCTTCCAGACCAGGCAAGAGCGCCAGGCTCTGCCCTCTTCGGGGCTCATGAACACTGCTGAGAAGCCTGGCAGCCTGCCAGTTCCCTGACAATGTGCCAGCCAGTGTGACCTGTGAGTTGATGGGGAGACCTCAGAAACCTGCTCCGACAGGTCTGCAGTCGTCCCCAGCATTCAGAGCCCTCCTTCCCAGTTCCATGTGGTGTCCCAAAGGGGTGCGTTGGCAATTGACTGGATTTTTGGCATCATTACCAGCCATTAAAGAGAAACTCTGCTATTTTATCAGCAGCCTGTAAGCAGAAGCGGATGCAATCTTATTTGTAAAATGAGGCATTCAGAAGGGTTCAAAGGAGACCAGTGTAGCTGGAGCACTGTTCCTAGAGGTCTGTGGAAGTAGAGTTGCATAGCTGACACACAGAGGGCTGCAGAGATTCCTTCTTTTCCTCCAATAATGACCCCTGCCCCTAGTCAAGCCCCATGTCTCATTAGTGTCCAGGCAAACCCTTGGGTTCCAGTGCTAACTTCTATTTTCTTAGCAGGTACAGAAGGAGCAAGGACTCAAAGAAGGAAAAAAAAATGTCATTTCAGTTAGCATCAATGCAGACATGCAGTAGGAAGGCTAATGATGGGGAAAGTACAGTGGGGTTTGCAGTTTTATTCTTTCATATCCTTGTAATTGTGAAACTAATTCAAAATAAAATGTTACCAAGAAGAGTGTCAGAGTCAAAGCATGTCATAAACGGGGCTTGTTCTGTGTGCCTTGTAATTCCAGCATTCAAGATCCTAAGGAAGGAAGACTAGTCCTGAATGGTCAGCCTGAGTTACAGAGAGAGAGACAGAGACAGAGACAGAGACAGAGACAGAGACAGAGACAGACAGAGACAGACAGAGACAGACATATACAGAGACACAGAGAGGTAATGAACTTTGAAGTCACCAAAATCTAACAGTGTTGGTATTTGTAGAGGTCAGGAGATCACCACAGGAAAAATAGAATATGAAATATTCAAGGCTGAACTAATGGGAAAAATCCCCCTAGCATTAATGCATATAAGTAGACTAGAGGTTTTACTATACAAATGTATTCCCTTCCTTAGTTTATGAGTCAAGTTTGAACACAACAGTCACAGAGAAATTGTCACCGTGTTCTGTCTGCAAGTCTTGAGGCTTATCCATATATTTCCAAACACTTTCTGTGTCAGTCAGAAAGAGCCTTCAGAGAGTCCTCAATCTTTGCATTAGCATCGGGCAAACACAACCTAGGGATGAGTTCAAACACAGTAAGGATAAAACATGGCCTTGAGACAGATTAAAATGAGCCAAGACTTTGCAACATCAGACTGAGGTGGCAGAGTTTAATCAATAATGATAATGAGTTCCTTATCAAGAAAATTATTCACAAAGACGAAGGTGGGGGGGAGCTGTCACTAAGTGAAGGGAAACAGACTCTGTGTCTAGGTGATGGTACATAACAGATTACCCGGATGGCATCCATAGTGCTTCCTTGGGAGACACAGAGAGACGAAGATTAGCATCACAATTGTTAAATTAAATAGGAAAGAAAGCCCTTGACTTTCTTTCTCCCACTACAATATGACTCTGGCATGAGTGAAATATTTTTTTCAATATTCAAAGTTCTTTCAGTTCTTCAAAACTCACTTTTATATCACTAATCCTTTCTGAAGATTTCGCCAACTAAATAAATCTAGGCAACACAGCCCAGGTGCACATGAGAGAGGCTGGCCATTTTTCAAACTGCAAACGGCCCCTTTGGGACATGATGGGATTTGTTGCTTCCCATAGCAGAACTCAGGGTAGAGTCTTTTGGGAAAATGTTTTCAAATAGGAAATATTTGAGACAATTTGGGAGTTCATTTTTAGTCTGCCCCTGGGATAAATATGTCCTAAAATTCAAAAGCTCTGGCCCCCAAGTAGCGTGCATGTAGAAGAAATCTAAATGCCTTTGTAATTCTTCTCTTAGCCGTACCAGAGATACAATGGATAAAATAATAATTTTATTGTCATACTAAATTCATTAACTAGATTAAGTAGCTGCCATCCTAAAAGGAAACAAAGTGCCCCAGTCAGACTGAATGGGTCATCCAGAAACAACCTGTGGCTTCTACAGGAGCTCAACATAAACAGCACACTTTTGGAGGCTGGGTTTGGTTGGGCTTTCCCGCTTCCTAACTGTGTCATCTTAGGTGATCTAGCAAGCACCTCTGCCTTGGCTTTCTTAAGTGTCAAAAGCAGCAGCAAATGCCTGGCTTGGATCCTGAAGGGCCCAGTGTCCATGTGTTGAAGGCTCAGCCTACGAAGTCAACAGAAAAGCAAACTTGAGGTTTGTTCTGGACCCACAGTTTAAGGGTGCAGTCCATCATGGTTGGGAAGTCATGGCCAAGGATCATAAGGTAGTTGGCCACATTGTACCCACAAGCAGGAAGCAGAGTGTTATAAATATTTGTACTCAGCTCTCATTATCTTTGTTGTGTTCACTCCAGAACACTAGCAATAGATAGGTCTTCCTACATGAGTTAAACTAATCTAGATGACCCTTCACAGGCATATCCCGAGGTTAACTTAGTCTTCATCGTCCCTCACAGGCTTTCCCAGAGGCTGCTCTACTGTCTGATTTTAGATCCCATTAGTCAACAGTCTTAGTCATCATAGACCTGAGCCCTCTACTCTCCCCATTTTGCCTGCTACACTCCACGGTCCCAATATGATACCTCCCCACAGGCCAAACAATGGAGCCATCTGATCATGACCAGAACATCCAAAGCCATAAACCAGAACAAAACCTCTCTCTGTTGATTATCCTGGATGTTTCTTTCTAGTGATGGAAAACTAATGGTAGCTCAATGAATTATAAGATTCATTAATCTAAATTATGTAAGGCTCCTAGAATCAGGTTCAGCATATGGCATTACATAATTATTAGCCATGATTATAAGAGTCTTAAATTAAACCCTTTCTAATTTGAATAATTAGATGAGGTTATTAAAGACACTCCCAATTTAGCTGTTTTTAGCACCACGAAGAACTGGTTTCAAGTTCTTCCTCCATCTTTAATTCTTTCCAGTCTGAAACAACATCGGACAATAAGAAACATCTTCTCAGAGGCCTGACTGGGGCGGGGATACCGTAATGTGAAGTAACTGGCACACAGTTCAGATGAGAGGAAAGCCTGATTTGGATCATTCTGGTAGCAACTTAAATGATGTGAAGTACTGGCTCTTTTCTACAGGTGGGGCAAAGATCAGGAAGTTAAAACAGAAGGTGGAATAACCCTAAGTATTTGTCAAGAACAGCCAGTTGGGAGGCGTTGTCAGGAAGAATGGCAGAAGAGCCTGGAAAGAAGCAAGCCTGAGCAGAGAATTCAATGGTGCAGCTTGAGGTATGTCTGCTTGAAAATTCTGATTCACTATCTGAGTACAGAATTTGGTCGACAGTTGGATATGTCAGTCCAAAACATCAAGGCAGGGGCTGGGGTCAAAACATAAATTGAAGAGATCAATATTTAACATTCTTCCAATATTCCATGAGAGACAGCTCAAAAAGAAAAGAGAGTAAAGGACCAGGCACTGACACAATCCATCCAAATTTTAGAGATCCAGCAGAAACTTGCACAAAGAAACTGAAAGATACAAACAAGGAAGTAGACAATATGCCAAGAGTGTGGTGTCATGGAAACCAGACCAAGACTGCTTCCAGAAGCAGCTACATTCTGGCTTTGGGGATCAGGCCAGGGGTCTGTCTTCAATACAAAAATAGCATTGTTCTTCATCCTAATTTTAAACTTCTAGGTAATTCAAACTCTATTTCAGAAGTGAATGAGGCCTGTTATCACAGGAGGAGAAGGAGGAAGGGAGAGAAAGAAGGAAAACCATTGTGGCTGGATGTAACCAGCCTCCCTTTTCTATGCCAAGGATAGACTAGCATCCCACTAAGGAAGGTTTTGTAATTAGTCAGTACCAATGCAAAATGTAAACATTTATGTAAGCCAGCCTAGCAGCCCAAAGCCACTGTGGGATAGGGCTAATGTAAGGAAGAGTTAATAACATGGCCCCCAAATCCCCCTGCTGCAGCAGCAGCAGCAGCTTTCAGTTCCATTTCGGAGTTGAGAGCAGCCAGTAGCTTCAAAGATTTGTTTAAATCAGGCCGAGCTAAAACAACTTATCTAGTTTGCATTTCCAGTATGATATTTCCTTGGGAAATCAAATTTGCTTAGAAATATAAAGGCTGGACGGCATTTGCCATCTGAGGAAGTGGCTTGCAGGAGCAGGACACTGAGGCACATGTAATCTACTGCAGATGTCAGACCCTCAAAGATGGGTTAGCGGTTAGCGATGGCTGTTCATTCCTGGCTCCCTGCATTTGTCTACCGTCCCTGAAGTGCGACCCCTGACATGATCTGCTTTGTCGTATAACTGTGTTTCCACCTGAAATCCTATCTCGAGTCCCTGGTTCTGTCGAACTGAAAGAGAGTTAGCAGACTGTGTAGGTACACCACTGTCCATGGCATTAGTGTCACTGTCCATCAAGGCATTGACGACATTTACTTAGCATGGGTATTGCACCTACATTCATGTTTATTGGCCATTCCTCCCAAGATCCTCAGGGGTAGGGTCTCCCTGCTGTCTGCAAGGTTCAGTAAGGTGGAACAACTTGCTGGGAGCTTCGCAATGTGAAGAGAGGCTGTGCCAGAGCTCCTGGGTGCTGTCTAGCCTGAGAGACATATAGTTCCATTATGAACAATTCATCAACAGAAGGCCGTGGAGCTGAACATGAGCCAGGAAGTTCATACTGCAACTAAAGGAACAAATTCAGCCACCACCACCACCCATTTCCAATATATATTGCCAAGCTGATCTCTCCCTATACATAAGGCTACGGATACAGTGCAACGAATACACAGGGCAGTGCCCAGTAACAGAGGGATTATGAGAACCCCCTGCCCCACTGCCTTACCCTGACATTCTCAACACCACCCTGCACCTCAGAGAGCAAAGCCATGTGAGCTTCTCTGTTTCTTCCTCTTGTCGAACAAGAGCTCAGTCTATTTAAATCTCCCTCATTCCCTAACCCCCACAATCACACACCCTGTAGCCAATACCACGTCATGTCTCTAATTTAGATTGTTTATATCCCTGTATCTTTGAAAACCCTCATCAATTTGGTTTTCTTCTCACTTAATTTCTCCTGCTCCGCACATATGGCAAGCTGAGCTTCTTGAAGTATTGTTTTCCCCAGGACACATTTTATTCCCTTAGCTCTTGAATAGTACCAATAGGATTTATTATCAAGCAAGTGCATCTTGGACTCATTCAAGTAGGATTAGAACCAATCCAGCTTAATAGCAAGTCTGTCTCGCAAGGCAGCCCTAGTTTAATAGCAGGAGCTAGGAGACAAAGAGTTCCAGTCTTCGTTTCAGTGCTCCCTGGCTATGTGATCCTGAATCACTGAACATCTCTGAGCCACAGCTGGCTGGCTCAGCAACAGATCAGGATAACAGTAATATATAGCATGGTATAGCCATGGTATACAGAGAACAAGTCACAGGTGATATACTCAATAAGGAGAAGGAAATACTGTTTTATTTTTTTCTGTGAACAATCTTAATTAGCACCATATAACACAATTAGGATTAAAACAAAACCATGTTACATAATTTTCTGCGTTCTTTAAGGAAACCAAAGTTCTCTGTACAAATCTCTCTTGTGACTAATGTCTGCTATGGGAAATACTGTTTTAACAGATTCCTTATATGCCATGAAGGTCAGTTTTCTGTAAAAGCCAAATTTAAATGTGACCTAAGAGGATCAGCTAGAGTGACAAATGTAAACTGCCTCTTGTGTTGATGACCGCCCTCCAATGGCGATGAGTGCAGCAGACTGTTTTATAAGCATTTGTCTCTTCTGACAGGAGCATTCCAGGGGCCCTCCACAGCATCACATGAGAAAAACTAAGGCCCCTTCTCAATTATCTAAGATGACACATTGTCATAATCTATTCTCAAGACTGTCTCCTTTCTCACCTCACTAGAACGCCATGGTTCTTTGAGTTCATTAAAGAATTTGCCTTTGAAGTAGGAGCTCAGAAAAGTGAGCAGCCAATGTGCTGAATGGATAATAGAGTAACAACAGACAGTTAATTGATATGTACCACGCACCAAGCACTGTTCTCTAGATTTACATATATTAAGTTCTTTAATTAAATGATCATAGCAGCTGCAGTGCTGGTCATAGCTCTGTCCCTGCTGGCAACCACAGTCCGTGGACAGGTGACTATGGAACATGTGACCTGTGGTTCTCATTCAAGATGAAGGTTTGGACCAGAGCCCTAGAACATCAGCATCGATGCCCCCTCACTGTGTGTGGTCTGCCTCCAGCACCTTATCCTGAGGGAAGAGTTCTCTCCCAGGAGATACATTCTATTTGCAAAGCCACAGGAAAAGGAGTTTGCATCTTGGAGAAAGTGAGAGGGAGCAGGTCTGCCTGAGGCCAAATCACCAAAGCAAAAGGCTCAGATTGGATGTGATACTTTTTAGTATACCTCCATCTTGGCCCTGCAGACCCATTCCCATCCCTTCAGCTGTGCCCCCACAACCAAAGAAATCAATCATGCACACTCTCACATGCACACAGGGAGAGAGGTATGGTTCTGACTCCTTGTAGCATAAATTTTGGATCAGCTTCATTAGGCTAACCATCTGGGTCATTTCAATTCTGTTTCTAGCCCTGACATAATTACAGCCTCGGAATCAGCCATTCCCCACCTCCATCCCTTCCCACCCCAGCTGCACCAGCGGGAGAGTCTGCAGAGAATACAGTTCATGCTTGGGGAACATCACATGCTACGGTCGGTCTCTGCTGCTGAGAGGATAAGAAAGCCTATCCTGCTGAGGACTATGAATCCCTTCAAACTGCGTCTCCTTCCTGCCTCCTTCTCTGCTGTCTCTGAACTCTCTCTGGTGACTAAGCTTATAATTGGGACAGCATCCAACAGATAAAATATGACTCTGTAATTTCATCTGCATCCATCCAAATTGTACTGGAACGGCTGCTGGGCCTTTGGCCTCCAGCTAACAGCTTACTTTTATTTATGCCGAAGGAAACGATGATGGCTTGGGTTAATATAGTCAATTGCAGGCCCTAATAATTCCCAAGCTTACAAAGGGTAAGTGGCTAATGTATATAGAAATACAGTTATTAGAAGAGACTGTCTATTAAAGTCCTTGAATTGCTGAGTTTTTTTAACTATGGGATCTAAACGGTTGCTGGAAATAGAAGGAAAGCCTATGGATTCATCAGCCAATCGATTTACCCCATGTAAAAGTTGTCTTTAAAGGCTAAAAAAGAAAAGGCACTAACATTATAAATAAAAAGTCTGTTTTATTGATTTTTTGTTTGCTGAGCTGATCTCTTAAATATCTCTGCCTCCTCCTTATGCCTAATTTATTTATTCATCGGGCAACATTTATTAATATTTACCACCATCCGCTAAAATATGAAACTGTCAGCCAACTAACCACAAGCCCTGCCCTCACGGAGCTCATGGCCAACTAGAGGCATGGTGCAGAAAGGTTCTGTACAAAAAGAGAAGTGCAAGGTGCCAAGACGGCGCTTAGAGCAATGGGCTCATCCCAGTGACTCCTAAAGTGAGTCACCAGAAACCCATAAAGAAATCACTTACCCAGTTAAAAGTCAGCCCAAGAGTCACGGGTAGGAAGTCTATATTCCAGGCAGGGAAAGTATGAATGAGCAGTACCCATGAGGCTGCAGAGATCAAGTCTCTTTCTAACCAGTAGAGGCAGTATTGAACAGCTGAGTTTTGCAATATAAAGAAGCCAAAAGTGGGAACGGAACGTGGCTAGATCAGTAAGGAGCCGACCACAGTCTTTACCCCAAAATTTAAGTCCATTTTCTAAAGCAAAGAAGGCGCATATGCAGGCTTCAGTGGTAGAAATTATTCTTTGAGCTATGTGGGGAAGAAGATTGCATGGACACACATTGAAAGTACCTGGTATAATCCAAGACCAAGTCTGAGAATTCTTGAAACATGAAGACTTGGCACATGCAGGTTACTTTTTGCCCTAATGTGCTCAAACAACTCGGTTTCAACAGAATAGCGCTGGAAAATCTAGGCTGAGGATGTTTAGTGAGCCTCACTGTTGGTGACTATAGTGGCCATCTATCTGTCCCTAAGATGCACTGCTACACTAAGGACAAACTGCTACCAAGTCCCTGGGGAAGTCACCACAACCTGGAACTTGAACACAATGACCTTTCGTGCTTATAAAAAGCACTAGCAGCCAACTCTGTTAACTGGAACAAGCTCAGGCTTCCAAGGAACGTTCCTGAAGAATCCTGACAGACATCCAACAAATGACCTAATGGTTATACATCCCACAATGCAGGTATTTTTTTCCTTTTAAGTCTATTCAATGCACACACACACACACACACACACACACACACACACACACACAAATGGACATCTTTCTCAGCTGCCAGCACTTCCTCCTTAAAGGAGAATTCATAGATGGCAATCAAGTTCTTCATAGGCATCAACATCTGTGCCTGCGGGTCTATAAGGTGGAGGCTAGAAAGAAGGGGTCTTTGTGCAGACTTTGAACCATTGACAAGCCTATGAGTGACTCCTCTGCTTCACATGCTGTCCACTTTCATAATGGAATGCCACACAGGAGGTAATTTACAAAGAGCTCTACCTCTTACATTCTCAAGTCTGGATTGTCAAGCATCAGTAGACTGCTTGTCTGGTCAGGGCCTAGTTACTCAGCTGAAGCATGGTGGAGGGCATGATATGGCAAAAGTAGTCACTTTAAACAACACATCACTCCTGTGAGAGTCAATACAATCCCATAATAATAGCATTAAACCACTCCTGAGAGCAAGTGTGCGTATCTCAAAAGTGTCATTCAGACTTCAACATGAACTTCGGAGAGGACATTCAAGTCATAGCACAAGGAGTATAGGCTAAACACTAGTTCACTGATCACATAAAGATATGCTCAGAGGCTAGCAAAATGAAAGCAACCTCAACACAGGCAGTGATGGGGAAGATGCTGAGCATTCGATAAGTTACATAGGCCATGGCAAATGACCAGGAGAAGAAGACTCTATGAAGAATATTTTAATATGGTACGTGCACAAAGGAGTATCACTTGAGCATCAAAAAAATAAAATAAAATAAAATAAAATAAAATCTTTTCTGTTATTTACAGCAATGTGGATAAACTATATGGCATTACATAACAGATAAGGAGGGCAGAAAGACAATTTAAGTGCTAGGCAGCACACCAGTGCTCTCAGAACTTTGGTATAAGGCTAAGGAAGGGTTTCAAGTCCAAGGCCAGCCTGAAGTATATAGTGAATTCTAAGCCAGTTGAGCAACATAGTGAGACCCTCCTGTTTAACAAAACAATCTAAAAGACAGCATCGTGTGTTCTTGCTTATTGTGGAAATTAAAAATTTCATAGAGAGTAGAATAAATTTTGCTAGAGACTTGAATGGCAAGAAAAAGCTGAGGAAACATAGAAAATGAAAACCAACCCATAGCTGATGGGGAGCTGGCTCTAATGGAGCTAGAGAGGAGTAGACACAGCGAGGAACAACTTACTATGCACTCCAAAGCAGAAAAGAAAAGTTTGAAGTTTTCTCTCTTTTTTTTTTTTTTTTTTTTTTTTTTGGTTTTTCGAGACAGGGTTTCTCTGTGTAGCCCTGGCTGTCCTGAAACTCACTCTGTAGACCAGGCTGGCCTAGAACTCAGAAATCCTCCTGCCTCTGCCTCCCAAGTGCTGGGATTAAAGGTGCCACCACTGCCCAGCAAAGTTTTCTAATACATAGAAATGATAACATTAGAAGGCAGGTGTGGTGACTCACCTGTAATCCCTGCCCGTGGGAAGCTGAGGCCAGAGGAAGCAGCAGGCTAGTCTAGCCCACGCAGTGAAACTCCTGACTTCAAACACTGGGGAAGAAAGGCTAGAAAGCTAGCTCATTTGTTAAACACACACACACACACACACACACACACACACACACACACGCACACTGCTCTTGCAAAGGACCTGAGTTCAATTCCCAGAACCCCCTTTGGGCAGCTCACAAACACCCATAACTCCAGCTCCAAGGGTTCTGATACCCTATTCTGGATCCTATGACTACCTACACTCACGTGGGCAAATAGCCACATGCATATACATGTAATTTTTAAATGAAATAAGTCATTTTTAAAAGATATCATGCTTCAGAGCTAGAGAGATGGCTCAGCTGTTAAGAACACTGACTGCCCTTCCAGAGGTCCTGATTTCAATTCCCAGCAACCACGTGGTGGTTCACAACCATCTGTAATGGGATCCAATGTATTCTTCTGGTGTGTCTGGATGACACAATATACTCATATACATAAAATAAATAATTTTTTAAAATCATATTGCTTCAGACTAGATTGGTAGCCTGGTGGTTAAGTGGTTGCTTAAAATGCAAAAATTTTGGGTTTATTCAGTTCTCTGCACCAGTGGGGGCAATATAAATGAGAATACTTGAGAAGATGGAAAGGATATGCCCTCTGATTTTTATTGGATTAATATACATTGTATACATAGATCACATTTTAATATCATATCTTTTTAATAAGAATAAATAATACATCAACTGAAATCTTAAAAATTTATACTTTTAAATAAAGGCTAGGCCATAGTGTCAGCTGGCTTTTGTTCACAGTGAGAAACGCCTGATGTAATGAACCTTTAAGGAAGTATGGATGGAGCCTGAGACAGTGGCTCAGTCAGAATATGTGCTACTCAAGCGTGAAGCCTTGAGTCCAGTGCTCGAACAAAGCTGGGCGTGGCAGCATGCCTCTGTAACCCCAGCTCTGGGGAGGGCAGAAGCAGCCAGATCCCAAGACTGACAGCCTGCTAATCTAACCTAGCCAGTGAGCTTCAGATTCAGTGAGAAGGCTCACAAACAAAATGAGGTAGAAAACAATAGAGGAAGACAGCAGAGTCGATCTCTGGCTTTCATACACACATATTTGTGCATGCGTGTGCACACATACCATTTAAAATTACAAAGTCAGTTAAAAATCATCTTGCTTTATTTTGGCTCCCTCTTCCGGAGGTTGTTTTGATCAGGTGGCTATGAGTTTTGGAGCCTGCAGTGAGGCAGCACACCACAGTGAGAGCACTAGACAACAGCTATCCTCCCTCTAATGTCCAAGGAACCAAGAGACAAAAGAGCTGGACTCCCTCCATTCCTTTCAAAGGCGTGGTCCCAATGGCCTAAGACTTTCAGCTTTGTGTCCACCTTCTAAAGGACCTCTCACTTCCTGGAAAGGCCTCAGGCAGGAAAGCAAACCTTTAACTCAAAGGGCTGAGAAAATATAGTCTATCTCCAAACTGCAACGACCACCAGTGTGGCTGCGATCGCAGTCTCCTTTGATCTTGAGATATTTTGATGCATTTCAAAGCCAACCAATATCATCAGCAGAATAGCCGTTTCCCAGCAAAGATTACAAGTCCACTGTGAAAGGAACAAACCAGTCAAGTGAGGAGTGTTTGTTCTGCCTGAGAGCATCCCTGGCATGGACTCCTGACTTGCACGGCTGCTCTTCATCCTTCCTGAACTCTCCTACCCAAGCACCTTCAGAGTTCCTTCTCCTTCAGCCTGTGAGAGAAAGGAGACGGACTATAGGCTCCAGCACTGGCACTGACCATGGTATACATGGTAGACAGACTATAGGCTCCAGCACTGACACTGACCATGGTATACATGGCAGCAGCCCAACTGTGAGGGTTGCTCGCTGCTGAATGCCGAACTCTGATCTTGGCCTCTCCCTCTTATGGATGAACTGAGTTGATTGGAGTGGATCAGAGCAACAGTTTCAAATACTTCACAAAGGCTCCTTGACAACAGGGCAGAGCAAGGCTCCTTAACAACAGGGCAAAGCAGGGACAAACTAACC
>LR754577.1:0-18077 GCA_902729485.2 Mus minutoides | reverse complement strand
CATTGAAGAGTGACCTTCAAATTTCATTACACAAACATTTTTATCATGCACACAATTGAATCTCACTCTTGTTCACCTTATAACATAACAAGGTTTGAAACTGTTTAACAACGCTGCAAAGGTAAAATATTACTCCTCAGACTAACCTGAGCATTGCCTTCTATCTTGGCCATATTAAGAAGAATGCCATCAAGTGGTAGCAGGTAAAAATTATGTGCAAATAGATTTTCCAAGTTATGAAATTTGGGAATAACGCAGTCTGGCTTTCTTTAAGTTGATCGTCATTTGTGGTGTCTCATCAGCTTCTCGGTGGGCTGGACAGTTCTAAGCTGGTCTGTTCTCTGTGGCCAGCTGGTGCTTTCGGTAGTCAGGGGCCTCAAGGTCAGGCCTTCCTTCTGTCTATGCAGATGATGGGGTCTGAGGAGTTTTAGCTAGAGACTTTCTCCTGGACCAGACTTGCCCAGGCTTCTTCACACACCAGTCTCAGGTCCAAAGGAGAGAAAGAACAAAGGCATCTCCGTGTTACGTGCTCAGCCTTGTCTGTATTTGAATTTGTGTCCTCTGATCCATGCCAAGAACTTTGAGTGCCTGGTTTTTTTCCTAAATGTAAAGGAATTCACACTTATTATTTTAAATTTTGAAAAATAGAACTGTGAAAAAGATCTCATTGGGCTAAACTAAAGGTGTTGACAGAGTTGTATCTGCTCTGAGGGCTCGAGGGGGTCATCCGCGTCTGAGCTTTTTCTAGTACCCAGATGCTTGCTGGGTTTCTTCGACCCTTTCCTTTTCTCTCCCTACTATTACTTTTAGGTTAGTCTTTGAAGCAATAGTTTCATTCTGCTGTATTCCTGACTTTGCTGTATTTCTGCCTTTCCCACACATCTTCCATACAAGTCTGCCAGTAGCAAGCCTTGCCTAGCAATAAGCATGTGAAGAAGTACACAACTTCTGAAGCCACCACTGCCTAAGAATAGTGGTATCTTCATTTCCCTCAAGTACCACAAACTAGAACAAATTGAACACTAATGAATTATCCCATTTGGGTTCTGAAAGCCCAAAGGTCCAAAATCAAAAGATTGGAATTGGCAAAAACCTTTTCCCTTGTCAACTTAAGGTTGAAAGGCAAAGAGAAGTCATTGAGAACAAGAGATATTCGCAGTCTTAAGCCCTTTCACCTTCACCATTGTTCATTCATAAGGATGGAGTCGCCATGACCTAACCTTTTCCCGTTAGGCTCCTCCTCCCAACACCATAGCATCGGGAGACACGATCAAATTATAGCTGTAGGCATCACATCGCTAGATTGCAAAAGGGCCTAGGTCCCTATTTTGTTTGAATGCTTTCTCTGTCTTGAATAAAATGGTTTCTACACTGGTCTTGACATATTTGTGTTTCATCAAGGACCAACCCCCACCCTCCCGTGCCCACCCTATTCTCATATGGCCCTCCTCCTCTATGAGCAGGAACTGTCTTCTGCTGTTCTGTGGCTGAAATGCCTTAATCATTCTTCTAAGCACTGGCTCAATGACTTTCAAGTGAAGCCTCAAAGAAGATCTAATTTGCCTTGGATCTGTAGAAGGTCTAAGAGTCAAGCTCAGATCTGTAATTCTGTGACTCATCACAAAGTCAAACAGGAACTATTCCTAGAGATTTTTCTCTTCATTAGAAGCTGCTGGATAATGGGAGAGATTAATGTGGAAATTTTCAAAATAAGTTAATCGCTCCCTCTACCTTGGCACACATTCAAGTTGAGCTTAACCACATTAATATTTAATATAATCTACATGCAATTTATTACAAAAGTAGATTTTGTTCACTTGTAAAATTTGAGAAGAGATATTCCAAAGGATCTTTCTTTGTCATCCCATAAAACAATCTGAGTAACTTTGAGTTGACATTGTACGCATCCTTGGCTCGAACTGCTTACATATAATATTCTAAGAGTCCCTTGGAAAGAAAACAAAAATGTTAACTCAGTCACCACTTTGCATGAGGTTTAATTCTATTTTCCAGCTTGTTCAAAAATACTCTCTTGGGATAGCTGAGTCATTTTAAAATTTATAGTTAACTGGTCATAAGAAGGCAATGACTAGCATATTATGCTTATAGTTATACATCTAAACTTGCTTAAATATGAGTATTCATAAAAAATAGAGAATTAGCTGGGAATTTAATGGCAAATTCTCAAAATAGGGATGGACATAAAATAAGCTTATCGTTTCAGGTCGCAAAGCACTTGGGCATAGGATTATCTGCAAGTCAATAGTTTTCACTTGAGCCCTCACTTTCTCTAAGCACTAAACTGAAAATTACAGAAACATGTTTGCCTTCTGATGCATACTGTCGTTAGGGTTTTGTTTTTTTTCTCACCATACACTTGCATAGATTTTGTCTGATTATAAAGACTCAATAGAGAATATCACTTCTTAGAAGTGGAAAAAAAATACCCATGAATTAAGAATTTCTGAAAAATATAGATGTCAACCAAAACCTAGGAATAAGGACGACCTAGCTCAAGCAAGTCACCACCCTCTGCCTGGGCACCACAGGCTAAAGCAAGAAAGAAGGATTGAAATTGACATCACATCTTTAAAGTAGTAACAGCAGCAGCAGCAGCAGCAGTATCCTCTGAGATCTTTGAGTGTTTTAAACAAATAAAGGACCTGAAGAATTTTGGAAAGATTATTATAATTTCATATCAGATTCTTCAAAGCAGCAGTGCAGAGACCACCATGCAGAGAACTGTGTCTCCTTGACAGAAAGACATGGTGCGTACTCAATAATGAAACAGACTGGTAGCCTTTTTCTCTAGAAACGATAAGGCAAAACCCTTACAGAGAAGGTTGCGAAAGGGAGAAAGAGGAGTCCAGTTCCCATCGCAGCAAAGTCTGAAGATAGCACATGGATGGCTAGCTGATGGAGATGCCAGCAAAACATCTCCAGCATGATAAGGTTTGAGAATATGGAATTCGGTTTTGTTCTCTTCTGGCCTGAAAGGTAGCCACACAGCAGGGATAACGAATTGGCATCCAGGAACCCAGGCTCTTTTGCTCTGTGTGACATTTCCTTTGGTGATCCTTAAAAAGATGTATGTCTGCAAGACTGAGGCCTTTAGGGACATTGGGTGTGCATGTTTGATGAGGAATGGGCAGGGCATGACAGTATCCTCCATAATGCTGCCTTCTAGCTTTAACAGCAACGTCTACTGTCATGGCCCCCTTAACACAGAGATTCGGAAATCCTAAGACAGCTGACAGAGGTGCCTGGTTTTTACTACAGACACTGAAAAAGGAGCTTCAGTTAGCTGTAAAAAGAATGGAAGAGATTAGTCAAAAAGCCACTAGATGAACCTTTTCTGTGTGTTTTAGAAGGTATTTTGCAATAGTCTTTGAAAGCTAAGAAGTCAAAATCATGTTTAATCTTCTGTACTTGAGCATAAGGGGGGAAAAAAGTCTGTAAGCTGTTTTATGGGACTCCAGATTTAGATCAATAGCACACAACTTCAAAAAGAAAAAGAAAAAGAAAAAGAAAAAGAAAAAGAGGCAGTCTATGGCTCACTCTCTCTTAGCATCATCTGCGCCTCTATGCAGCCTTTGTGACTCCATTATTCACGCCCTAAAGGTAGCGGGACCCGGGTGTAGGCTGAGGTTCCCTCCTTTCACCCAGCAAAGACCACGAACTGTGGGAAGTGAAGCGTAGTTTTTCTAGGGTCTGAGTTTAAGTAGAGTGCTGTGTGTACTTGTGTACTTCTGCTGTTTCCTGCCTGAGAAAATGCCACGCCTCCTCTTTGTTTCCTGGTGGCTGGGTGACCCCTGCTGGTCAGGCGGAGATGTTACTGTAGGTCTCATTCTGTCTTCGTCAACGTTTCATTCCGGTTATCAGGCGGTAGCTGTTGTTTGCAGGAACACCTTGACTTGATTGAGATGGCTTATACTAAAACCCCTCTTTGCGTTTATGTTTTATTGCATTTAAACCCATATTTTAAAAAAACATTAAACCCAGAGCCAAAGAAAACATCGTTTTGCTCCAGTCTATGCTTACAAGCATTGATTCAGTGGGCTCATACTTATAGAGACGATGATAATTTTTATATTTTCTTGAAAAATACTAGCTGGCAATAAACATGGGCTTTGCACATTTTGAAAGCCAGCTGGCAGCAGAAAACAACATTTGCTTAACTCCTCGGCTGAATGCTCTCATTGATGGAACATACATAGCTACCCAACCATGGCACAAAGCAATCTATGGCTCACACAGCCAGAAAGCCTTTTAAATAAAGTTAGAAACATCCCACCATCTCAGGAATCAACATCCTGTCTTTGCACTGATCCATCTGTAAAAGAACCAGCATTTATCCATTGAATAACTCTTTATTTTTTTCCCGTAGATGTGCTCTGAGAAAGGCTTGAAATTATGTAAGGAAGCTAGTAGCCAGGTAATAACTCAGAAATGGGAGGAAACTGTCTCCTCTAAGCTGCAACAATATTAAATCTATATATTTTGAGCCTCTTACCTGTCCCTGTGTATTAAATAATTTATTCTGTTTTCTTTGCTGGGTTCCGTCCATGTCGCATCCATGATCCCGACTGCATAGACCGAACTACAATCTCTTCTCCTCCACCACTGCTCCCCTCAGTAGCTCACAACAAGCAAAAGTGAGACTTTGGGTATCTCTGAGGATTTTACAACCGTTGGCTTTAGCAAAACAGGATTGGCAGCCTTGGGTTCAGCCAAGCAAGGGAAGTCTTTCAGAGACATTGTGGAAGATACAGTTTCAAATATCTCTGAAATGAAAGCTGGGATATGGCTCACTGACAGAGACGTCTAAAAACATGTGCAAAGCCTTGGGTTCAATTGCCAGTATAGGGGGAAAAAACACCCACAGTGATAACATAAAAAGAATAGAGAGGAAGGAAAGAAAAGAACTGCGCTGTGGATGGGTGTGCTGTGTATATGCTTTCAAAATGTTTCATATACAGAAAACACCAATAAACAATGCCTGTACCTTTATATGAACTGAGGAACCGCCCTGATCACTGAAAAGTTGGTAAAATTTAAATGAGGCAGAATGAGGCAGCACCTGCTAGTTTGTAATTTTACAGTTAAATTTTAGGCATTTATTGAATTATCTCCCTCTCTGTAGATGTTGCGAACCAAGCTATTATTTATTCTGTTTATTCATGCTTTCCCTTGAAAAGCCAATCCTCCACAGACCCTGAAATATTTTTTTGAGTATGTGTATGTTTTTAAACTCTGAATTCCCATCTCTGTCTGCCTTCATCTTCCTAGCAGTGAAATGCCTCAAACTGAATACAATATCCTGGGCTTTTGAAAGGGGTCTCCGTGAATTGCTTAATAGTGAAGACCTTGCCTGGGTTTTGAAAATTGGGAGAACAGTAAACTCTCAGCCTTATCCATTTAGAGTCGTATCACAACTGTCCTTTTTACATTCTGAGATGCATCTTCCCCTTGCAAAGTCTTTCAACTGGACATAATTCTTGTAATACCTCGACCCTTGCGATAAACTAATTACATTGCACTTTCCTGCTTATCTGTGTATTTTCTCTTAAAGCCTGAATTTACATTAATTCTTTTTTTTTAAATATTTTTCTTTCTCCTAGTTTCCAAGGTTACAGTGACCCTTAGACCTTTGATACAATATTTGCAAATCCATAATGACTTCTTACGTATTGGCCCCTTTCAGCAATGTTTTCTTTGCAAAGAGCTCAAAGCTCCTAACAGAAGCTAAGGTCACACTTGAAGTACATCTCTGGCTCTACCTGGAGAATAAAGGGAGAATGGAAATGGAAACATGTTTTTAAGAATCCTAAAGATGCCAAGCACTGATAGAAGCAGCACATCAGAAGATTTTTCATTCTTTCAGTGAAGTGGGGCGGCCCTTTGGCTACATTCCATTTCTATCCAACTTGAAATTTTAAAGTTTCTCCAAGTTCACAAGGCATACGTAAATTGCCTAAATATTGTAGAATTTGTCTTACTAGAAATTTTTTTTTAATCCTTGGCTCAGTTGCTCTGTTTCCCAATTCCTTCCTTGGGGGTATCAGTAAAGTTTGCTTAATAACCCACATCTCAGCTACATACTTGACTGGGTCTCGATATCTGCTAAGCTTCACTGCTATTTTTAAATCTTTAGCTTTTTCTCTCTTCTGATCAAAGGACAGATATTTCCTAATCTTAATATTAGCCATGCTCTGCACAGTGTGGACTATAAAGTTTTCGTTTTCGATGGAGAGCCATTGCATGGTTGACAAGAGCCTGGCTGTTCCTTCTTTTTGTGCAGATATCATTAGAAACAAACTGCATAGTCCAAGATAACCCACACACATCTCTCACTTTCAGATTCCGAGAGAGGAGTACACAACCCTGAGTACCTCACACAGATGATGTCATGAAGTGGGTGACCATGTCCATAGCATCCTTAAGGCCTATGAATTCCATATACTGGGGCTGGAGAGATGGCTCAGGGGTTAAGAGCACTGACTGCTCTTCCAGAGGTTCTGAGTTCTATTCCCAGCAACCACATGGTGACTCACAACCATCTGTAATGAGATCCAATGCCCTCTTGTGGTGTGTTTGAAGATAGCTATAGTGTACTCGTATACATAAAAAATAATAATAAATTTAGGGCATAGAATGGTAGATTTTTCAACAGGAATCAAGCTTCACTTCACAGATAAAGGGCTGAGTATCAATATAGAAGCAAAGGATCTCATCAACAATCAAAAAAGCTGGTGTGTAGCATAGCTACAACACCAATTTCTGAGTTCCTGAACCTTTGAATGTAACAGTAGATCAGAGAAAGTCTGAAGCTTTCAAAAACTATGAAGTAAATATTGTTATAATATTTCAAAGAAGAAACTGTCACGAAGAGATGAAGAACTTGCCTAGAGATCTGTATCATGTAGGTAAGGTAGCATAGCACAGGGCTGAAGCTCAAGCTTCCAGCCCAAATATTCACTCTTGGTCTCTCTGCCCTCTCTCTGGTGCATACCTAGCAACCAGCTCCGCCTCATCAAAGCAGGAGCCTGTTCTAGCAGATGCACAGATTGCTTCGAGACTGCCTAGGCATGCTCTCTGCTGCCGATCCACACATCCTAGTTTCCAAACTTGTCCTCACATTGCAAATGTGCATGCTATCACTGCATATTTAACGACAGAGCCAAGGTAGGCTCTATCTGAGAATGTGCTTCTGCATGAAAAGAAAGATACACTCCCTGTCTTGCCCTCAGGGAAACAACAGCTGAACCAGGAGGTTAAGGCAGATTTTTGAAAATCACTTCACTTTCTCCGCTTTGCTCTCATAAGAGGCTATAAGTTCCCTTCTCTTCCCTGGTGGGATTTGGGCATTTCTCAGTCTGAGATGCAAAGTAAACATCTTTGCATTTAACGTATTTGTTCTGCTTCCCATGTGCCTGTAGTTGCCTTTTGCTTTTCAAAAGCCTCTGAGATTGAGACATCATGGCCAGCACCTGAGTTGAGGCACGCAGCAAGCTCAAGCTGCAATTCTGCCCTTTGTGCCTGCCCTCATCTGGGTTGTCTTAACCTCTCAGTGGCTCCCCCACAAACAGGTCACAGAACCACTAGGGCACTGAAAAGAATAGTTCTTTTATCGTCCTATGGGAGGACAAGAAAACTGAGTCAGTCCACGGTAACCAGAGAGGACCACAGAAGCCCTTATACACGCCATCACCTTAGACTTTCAGTACATCAGACACTACAGCTCCAGAGACACGTCACAGCAGAGAAATCAGATTTTATGATTGGCCCATTGCCTTAATGAGTTTTCCGTAATATTGTCTTCCCCTAAAAACAGTCCCATCATATACAGGAGCCCCTGATGCTGTATAGTGTGTCCTGGTCCTGAAAAGTCTGAAAGTGATCTGAGGTGAATTTGAAGTAGTTTGAGGAGATACACGGCACATACAACACAGGGGACATTAAAGGAAGCAGATGTCACAAGGTCAATTGTCAGCCTCTGCATGCCTACCGGAGAAGTCGGAATGAGTTCTGATGTTTTCTTTCCAAAGAGCTGTGGATAAATCCCCCTTGATTTTTTTTAAGAGAAGAGGGCATAGTTAAAAAGTAAAAAAACATCACCCATCATGTATGTTGCAGAGTCTGGAATACTGAGTAAAATCCAAATAAAGATAGCTCAATAATATAGTGAATGGCTAGCTCTCTAAAATTCATATATTAAAATTGTGCTGTCACTGCAATTAAATGCTAGAAACACGCTAACTTAAGAAGACAAGTAGCTCTATTTCGCCCACATTTGGAGGTTCAAAATCTAAAGGGCCCACCCAAGCAGCGCTTATTGAGAACTGCATCCTTTGTGATGACAGCAACTGGGAAATCTCCTAAGGGACAAAGTGGAGAAAACTGAAGGAGTCTACTCTTGCTCCAGCAACAGCCCGCTCCAGAAAATTCAAGGCGTCATCTCAGGAAAAACGGTCTTCCAAGGGCACACTCCCCCAGTCCCTATGGTCTAAGACAGTGGTTTTTACCCTTCCTCATGCTGTCACCCTTTAATACAGCTCCTCATGCTGTGGTGACTCCAACAACAAAATTATTTTTGGTGCCACTTCAGAACTATAACATTGCTACTGTTATGAATCATAACACAGACAGACAGACAGACAGACAGACAGACATGTGTGTGTGTGTGTGTGTGTGTGTGTGTGTGTGTGTGTGTGTGTGTGTAATGACCCTTTCACAGGGGTCGCCTAAGTCCTTTGGAAAACACACACACATATTCCAAAGAACTTAGGCAACCCCTGTGAAAGGGTCATTTGACACACACACACCTAAAGGGGTTACAATCCACAGGTTGAGAACCACTACTCTAAGCCCCTTGATTCTTCCACAGTAGTTCCCAGTACTTTTCCCTGGAAAGCAAGCCTCCAACTATACAAACACCTGCAGGACACAGATAACTATCCAGACCGTGATGCCCAATGTGATGTCACTGGGAGATCTGGCCTTGGGTACTTAATAGGTCAGGACCCCAAAACCCTTATGGATGGAATTCACAGCCTCATTACAATGCCCTCAAAGATCTCTCCCTCCCCTGAAGTGGAAATCTACAGTTTTTAGGGGGGTCTTGGCTATGTGATGGGATGTTTTGCTAAAGAAGATACAGGTGAGATGTTTTGCTGAAGTAGACATGTAAAAGGATACATGATGATTAGAATGAATATAAATATGACCTCAGAAAGTGTGATGAAGCCCTTGCATCGGTTCACCTTGCTCCACTTTCTAGTCTTTACTGACAATGCTCTCACATTGGCTTAATTGCTGATAGCCACTTACTATGACTTCATAGAGAGTGACAAATAAATAAATAAATAAATAAATAAATAAATAAATAAATAAATAACTTCTCATAATATTCCAGAGGCTCCTTGTCACTTCCTCAGACTTGTACCGAATGCTGGAACCTCTCAGTTTCTTCTTCTGGATCGAGCCACAGCTACTGAATTGTGTTTGATGTTTTGGACTGGACTGCTGATATCCTGACAAAAAAAAAAAAAAAAGACTAGAATCTCCTCAAATAACTGTTTCTAAACAGGTCTACAACCTCCACTTCCTATTAACCTTTCTTTTCCCCTACCTCTGTTGATGGGCTAGAAGAGAGGTTGAAGTGTTAAAGAACCAAATTAAAGTACGTTTTGAAAAATCTGAGCCCACATTCCCCTTCCTTCATAAAGCTACAGTGAGAAGGTGCTGTTGCTGATCCAGGAAGCTTAGCCTGGTCCAGGAAACTTGCTCAGGTCAAACCTGAGCATCTTGACCTTAGACTTCCCTGCCTGTCTATTTTTTTTATCTTGTCAGTTTATCATTTATTACTAATTTGCATGTTTTAGTATTGGTGCCAGGGCCCCAACACCATGACTAAAACCAACTTAGGAAAGAAACTGTTTATTTCATATTATATCTTACTGATATCACTGAGAAAAGTCGGAGCAGAAACTCGAGGCAGGAACAGAAACAGACCATGAGGAACACTGTTTACTGGCTTGTTCTCTCATCAGGGTTTCATGAGGGTTCCATGGCATGGCTTCTAATTGAGTTTGACTGGTGTTGGTTCCAGGACCCCAACTGCTAGTTTTCTTGAAATCTCAGAGATGTAACCATCATGCATTGCAGATAAGTCTGCAGTACTTTGGTGAGGAGGCTCTGTAGGTGACAAGGCCCAGCCAGGATATTAGCTGTGACCGTGTGATGATGCTTCATAGCAATGCGTGTACATGAAAACCAGGTACTGCAGTTCAGCCAAAGCTTTCTTAGCACATAGATGTTGTTAACATCTGTGTGCTGGCCTTAACTGGGAAATCCAATCTAGAGTT
Source organism: Mus minutoides (assembly GCA_902729485.2). NCBI lineage: Eukaryota > Metazoa > Chordata > Mammalia > Rodentia > Muridae > Mus > Mus minutoides. The sequence goes on along the minus strand of LR754577.1, from coordinate 7,710 downwards.
ATGGCTTGGCCTTGGAAGTTACTCATTGGCAGTCTTGCTATTTCCTTCTCAGAAGTGAGTCACAAGTCTCTTTTCATTCATGGTAGGGGAAGAAGGAACTGACTGTACCCCTTCTTAAGAAAGATCTAGAAAGAATTTGAGGACATGGGTTAAAGCCCCCATAGCTTCTGTCCCTACTTCTTTGGTGTCTGTTCATTACATACTATATGGAATAGGTATGGTATTGAGTAAACATTAAGGTGTTATTCATATTCTCATATTTTAAATGTTCTATAAATATATGGTTTTCAATTCCTTGTTACTGATTCATTACTCCAACTTCCCATGAACTTTCTCCACTTCAGTCAGAGAGTACAGAGCAAATATATCTCCTGGGTAATCTGGAGTCCTATCACATAGCACCATGACTCCTGAAATGGCACCCATAAAGTCAATTTTAATTCAATTGTATGTAGCTAAGTAAAATATTTTATGAGATACTAGACCAAACATCTGTTCTATTTCTCCGGACTACTACTTTAGTAATTGAATTATTTACAGAAAAGGCAATCAAATTAGTTTCTCATAATTATCGACTTTTTATTGTTCATATTTCATGTTCCTTGCAACACCTAAATGAGAATGGCTCTTTTTCTACAAAGCCTTTTGTTGCATTACTTTACTAGAAGCTAAAGCAATCTTATTTACTCAAGCAATCTAACTGGCAATTGAAGCCCATTTCTTGGAAACAATGACAAACAGAATGTTTATTTTGTTGTCCCGGAGCTGACGGTAGATTTCTCTTCTGGTTTATTGATTTGTGCTGCTGAGAAACAATGGCATGAACTTGCAAGAAATGTTAGTTTAAGCAAGCCAAGACTCCACCATGCAAAAACCATGCAGTACTTAGAAACCATCACTTCCTGCTTTCTGGGCCATAAACTGTGTTAACAGAAGGCTAAATCAGTCAGTGCATGTATCTCCTTGACTCAAAGGATCTATGTCAGTGTACTCCCAGATCAGCGTTTTATTTACTCACACAAACATTTACCACACGTGCATGTGTGGTGCATCCATAGCTGGATTGAGATCTTAAACATTCTAAGTTCTGGAAGGGCTGTGATCTTCTCACCCCTTTATCAAAATAAAATGAGTATCAACGTCCAATGTAGCAAAGCAAACCCTTACTGACCTGACCTTCCTACGCCTGTTAATCAAGGGGAAAATGAAATAAAATCAAGTCTGAAGGCAATAGAGAGGACACAGTCCCTGAGGGAAGAATTACAGGAACTCACCCCTGCCTGGAACACATTCCAACATTTATAGCTTTTAATTTGAGGTGCATGAGAGTGGGGCAAGATGAGATCACTACACTCTGAGAGGGGCTCACTTATTTATGGCCAGTGTTCATAACAAGCATAGACACTGGAAAGGAAGGCAGACACAAAAAGAGAACAAGAGAGGAAGAACGTTTTGTGGAATGATGTGGTCAAATCGTGTCTCCCTTATGGCCATACCTAAGTTCTAACCCCTCCATGTTGTGATGTGGAGGTGAAGTCTTTATGAGTTGTGGCCTATTATAAAGTAACAAAATCAATGAGGGAAGAGAGCAGAGGTGCTGCACTCAAAACAGCCCGACACAGTTCTCCTTGGAACCCCACTCAAGTTCCATGACAGTGAGTGTACATGAAATAGAATCAAAGCAGAAACGGCTCTAAAACATCATGAGTTTCTGCAGTAGTCAGATTTCTATCACTGTGGCAAAATCATCTTAACAGAGGGTGGGTTTATTTTGAACCACAGTTTCAGAGGCTCCATTCTGGATACACTTGCTCTGTTGCTCCTGAACCTACGAAAGGCAGAACGTTGTGACGGAGGGTGGACCAGAGTAATCCTTCTCGCGTCACAGCAGCATGGAAGCAGAGAGGGGAGAGGGAACAGGAGCAAAGGATGCCCTCCAAAGGCATGCCCCTGAGAACCTACCTTCTCCAGTAAAGCCCTACCTCGAAAGGGCTGTGTCACCTCCCATATGTGTACCTCTGGAGTATAGGCCAAGCCAAAGTTGCAACAGCTGCCACCAGAGAAAATTGTCAGTACAAGTCCAAATACATAAACTGCCTGATACAGCTCTCCCAACAGGAACACAGCTGAGTCATGACTATTGTGCCAGGAAGCGTTCATGAACCCCCCAAAGACCAAAAGGAGCCGTTTCTGATGTAATCACATTAGGGTCTCTTTATTACGAACTCGAGTTTGGACTTACTTACCGATGACCCACAGAACGGTTTGGGGAAGCAGCCCCGAACTATCATCAGGACAAGGTTTTATAGAAAACAGATGTAAATGAGGGGGTGTCCAGCCTGGCAAGCATCTAATTGAATGACTATTGTAAGCCTACAGGTGAGTGCTCTGAAGCAAGACAGTATACAATTGCAAGTGGTCTGAAAGTACATCTGAAACAATTAGACTAATCTTTGATTAGCTGTTGCTAGGATGTAGCTAAGGAGTAACTCTTAGCAAGGACAAGCTATGACGCCCTTCCTGGTACTTGTGTGTAGCTAGGGTTCAGCTTTGGGCCAAGTTCTCAGCCTTGTCCCAAGATAAAATAAAATATATTTGCCTCTCACAAATTTATATAAAATATTAACCATATCTAGGATAATGTTCAAAACCAAGCAGTATATATAGGAATACATTCCTAACAGAAAAGATGACCATGGTGTCACTAGTAAGGTGACTGAGTATGGTAATGGAGCAGGCAAGGACCGTAAAACAACTGAAATAATTATGCTCAGTAGAGCAAATGACATGTAATTTCAGTACTGAAATGCAAGCGATAGAAAGAGGTAGATGGCTAAGTATGGTGGCATACTCTGTAATCTGGGTATTCAAGAGACTGAGGCTAGAGGATTAGGAGTTCAAGGCCAGCCGAGGCTGTATAGCAAGATCCTGACCTAGAAGACAGGAAAGCAGGATATACGACAGGGAAGCCTGTGTCCAGACAGCTAAGAAGCAGAGAGAAGGAGAAGCTGCTGAGCAGGCAGAGGAAGTCAAGCCTGGATTAAGGATTTAACAACAGAAACTCCAACAAACAGAATGCAAGGAACCGAATTTTAAATGCTGGAAGGCAAACGCTTTCCTCCAAGAAGTCTGTGTCTAGTGAGAAGATTCTTCAAATGCGATCATGAAATAAGGATATCTTTTTACAACGTGTTACGAGAACTGAATGACAAAGGAACATCACTAGAAGGAATGGTTCACAGTTTTGCATGGTCTGAAAAAGGATACTTCATTTTCAGGTTGGAGCTTGGGTCGACTAGAGATAGGAAAAAGCACCAAAGGTGGCAGTGGTCTGGAAATTAAAAAGGATTGTGTTCATACATGCCTGAGTAGCAGAACAAAAAAATAAACATAAAATGTAACTGTAAAGACACAGAGTAATATCATCCTAGAAAATTCTTCTAAGCCTCCTTTGTCCACTCTCCTCCAGGAAAAAACTGGTGTCCTGAGATTTCTCAGCCACAGAGAAGTTAAGCTGGTTATAGAAGGGAAAAGATTGATGGGGAAATTAGAAACCTTTAGAAGAAGGTTCAGGGCCTCAGGAGAGTTCTACCTTAGCTAATTGACAATTAGTGCAGTCATAGCAGCAGAACAGCAAGATCCAACGGGCCAGGCATTCCTGACAGGGGACATGACTTGAAGATCTTCTCACTGAACCTTGCTAAACTGACCAGGACAGCAGTTGCCAGCACGATAAAGTGACTGCAGGTTCTCCTGTGCTTAAGGTGACTTGCGTGCTGATGAAGTTGTCATGCCTGAAAACAAGGGAAGCTGAAAAAGGGATTAATACCTCTCCCTACCTGAGCATGCTCAGCCTAGTCTACCTTGGAAGCACTCGGGATACCTGCCTACATTGGTCAAGCAAAAGCATCCAACACAGACCCTCTATTTGGTGTTGAAAGAAGGAATGAATATACTACAGCCCTTTCCTCCCAATTGAAACCTTCCCTTCTGAAGGGAGGAGAGAGGCTCATAAGGTTCATAAACTAGCTTAGAAAGTTTCAAGATTTACAAGCCCCCCGTAGGATTACATAAGCAGTAAACCATCACTGAGGAGAGAAGACACCTTCAGTTGGATTTGCGCAGGATGCACACAGTTTCAACATCCAATCAGGGTGGGTTTGGAGTGATGCAGCTGCCTTTGGGTCACCAGTGCTCTTGTAAGAATCCCAGTAGCTGGCCCAACAAACTAGATTTGAGTGATAATAATAATTTCTTTAGAATGTCACTAGTGATCTATCTGCAGTGAATAGGTGGTTATCCCACCTTCCCAGGAATAGTCACATAACAGGTAGATTTCTCCCTGTGATGTGTCGAGCTCCTGTATCTAAGAAACGTTGGCAGCATGATCTCCTGCGGAATCCTGGGTTACTTCCCTTCATGATCATGTGGCTGGCTGTTAAGAAGTAGCTCACAGCCACAGCCCAGCACCACAAAGAGTATTGTGCTGGGTCCGAGAAAGCATACAGCAGCAGAATGCTTACATAAAGTCAGTGGGGCCCTGACTTAAAAATACCACCACTACCATGAATGGAAGAGAAGAGGGAGGAAGAGATTTGCAGCTACCCAGCAGCCTGGGAAAAGATCAAAATTCAGATTTTGTAATGTAATTTGTACTAGGCATGTATCAGTTCTGCAGTTAGTTTTGTTAAAAATGAGGATTCATTAAGGCAGACCATCACTAAATTAAGCACAATCTGGACAATAAAATAATGCTAGAACTGTTGTTTACTCTTAAAAGCAAAATGCCAGAGTAACAAACACCACAGAAGGTAAAATAAGCAGGGCAATGCAGCTCATTCATCTCAGAACTAAAATGGAAGATGATCATACCATAAACAATGGTTTTGACCAGGTTCAAGTTTACCTAATTTTCAAATAACCAGAAAAATCAATTTCCTAAATCCTCAGACCTGGATTAAACCCCTAGATTTTCCCATGCTTACAAGGTGCCACTAATGTGGTCCATGACACAGTACTCAGAATTTGGAAGAGCAGACCAATATGCACTGTATGAACACAGAGCCCTGATCCAACAAAGGAAGGTTGCCAATAGTCCCTCCCCAGATCTGTATCCCATACATGCTAAGAAACAAAATCAAGGCCCAACACTGCTGTTTGTAACTGCTATGAACCATTGGAAACCCTCACATCATCCAGAGACAGTGATGCAAAGTGCTTTGTTTGCTATTTTGATGGCTGTTCTTGCTTGTCAGCTTGACTACATCTGAAATTAACTAACACCCAAAAACAGAAGGCACAACTAGGAGGGCTGTTTGCTTAATTTAAATAGGAAGGCCCACTTCTGCTCTGGATCTTTGAAGTAGAGAGACACACCTTAAATCCAGACCTTCTGAACTGGGAAAAGGCATATCTTTAATCCAGATCTAATCTAGCCAGTCATGGACTGAGCAACTACTAGATTCTTGAACCTTCCATTCACAGCCAGCTATTGTTGGATTACCTGGGCCACAGCCTGGTAAGCATACTAATAAATCCTCTTTCTATATATGTATAAATATCTGTTCTATAACTTTGTTACTCTAGAGAACTGTACTGGCTAGTTTTGTGTCAACTTGACACAGCTGGAACTATCACAGAGAAAGGAGCTTCAGTTGAGAAAATGCCTCCATGAGATTCTGCTGTAAGGCATTTTCTCAATTATTGATCAAGGAGGAAAGGCCCCTTGTGGGTGGGATCATCTCTGGGCTGGTAGTCTTGGGTTCTATAATAGAGCAGGCTGAGCAAGCCAGGGCAAGCAAGCCAGTAAAGAACATCCCTCCATGGCTTCTGCATCAGCTCCTGCTTTCTGATCTGCTTGAGTTCCAGTCTTAACTTCCTTTGGTGATGAACAGCTGTGTGGAAGTGTAAGCGGAATAAACCCTTTCCTCCCCAACTTGCTTCTTGGTCATGATGTTTGTGCAGGAATAGAAACCCTGACTAAGACAAGAACCCTGAATACAGCGATGTTGTTAGGCTTCCATAGAAACTTCTGAAAGGAGGTTATGGTAAAAACTGGAATCTACCTCTAGGTGGAGGAGACACATGCTGTGTCCTCCCTTCAGAGTTAACTCATGGCAACAGGACCTGACTTAAGGAACCACCTGCAGGAAGGTGGGTTCGTTTCTGGAATTCCTGCCCATAGCCAGTCCCTACCATGGGCCAGACTCAGAAAAACTTTAATCTTCCTCTAACCCCTCTTCTGTCTTTTTATTTCACATACTTGCCAGAGCCTGTGTTCTTAAACTCTCTAACACTTTGGTCCTCATGATTCTTTTTCCAACATTCCTTCTGGTCTTTTGAGGCTAGACTTGCAGAGGCCGCCATAGCCACACAGCATTTACATGGGGACTGGAGATAGTCTGATTGTCGGAGCTCAGCTTAGGAAGCAAGCACTATAACCCAGAGTCATTTCCCCAGTCCTCATGTTTCCTTTGTGTAAAACTTGTGAGATGATTGTTTTCCTTGGGGTTAACTGTTCTATTTTTATGGCACTATGATCAATCCCTGGGTCAGTCTAGACAAAGACCCTACCACTAAACAATGCCTATGCCCTATACATCTGCCTTCAAAATTTCAGTAAAATTACAGAACATGTATATTTTGTATGGACTGCTTTTTTTTTTAATGCCACAACAAAGAGGAATGGATGACTGGGAAAACAGATTCAATAGCTAGTGTCTCCAGGGTCCTTTGTGATTCATTTTACCACTATGTAAAACACAGTATGACAGTGCTTTTCTCTCTGGATAACTGGATAACTAGAGTACTTAACCAGAGAGACAACCTCTGCATGCACAGATTCTGTGTTTATTTCTCTGCTGCTCAGCCTCAGGACACCAAAATTGACAGGTGCCCTCTCCAACACGGTAAGAGCAAGAGGATGCTTGCCAGCTGTCATTCCCCTCGCCTCAGCTTGTCCTTTGGCTTTTAGCATGTGTCTGGTGGCTTGTTAAAGAAGACCTAAGCCCGTGTGTTAATTGATTTTCAATTTCCAAATAAGAGTCCTGGCTCTACTCTGTTGACTCACAGAGTGCATGGTGCATGCACAGCTGCCCAGGGCATGCGTATCAAGATCACAGGCTGCATAAGTGATGACCGGTTCTTCAATCCTGGTCTTGGTTTCCTCCCCAATGAGCAAAAGTTCAGACCAAAAGTGAAATTGAAATCCCTTTACATGCATTAGGTACATAACAGTCTGTCTGAAAAGATTATTGTCTGAAGACAATTCTTTATACAGTATTAACTCCTAAGAAATAGTTTCCAGCCAACCATATTAAGTTTAGAGAACAGTTACAATTCTACAAAGGGTATACTGGCCCCCAAAGAGCTTGAAATAGCAGCCAAAACGCCACAAATTCTCCGACTCTACCAAGATCATAGCGAATGATAAAGGGGTGGGGAAGTAGAAAGGCCTGTCTTGGACATCACACAAAATTTGAAAAGGAAAGTTATTCTAAGTCTTTGACCCAAGAATCAATGACACAAATGACCCTGGACTATCATGACACCCAGAAGTGGCTTCATGGTCTATCACATGAACCCCATGACCCTGGACTATCATGACACCAAGAAGTGGCTTCATGGTCTATCACATGAACCCCATGACCCTGGACTATCATGACACCCAGAAGTGGCTTCATGGTCTATCACATGAACCCCATGACCCTG
>LR754579.1:25945-46383 GCA_902729485.2 Mus minutoides | reverse complement strand
CTGTGAACAAGACAAGAGAAACAATCATAGTTTCATTTTCTAAGAAGGATGTAGCTTGAAAGGATCTCCTGAAGGCTACAAATCCTGGCCCTTTAATGTAGAGCAGATGAGAGCAGTCTGGTGACGTGAGGAACAGAGTCGCCAGCCACCTCAAGCCAACTTTATGGTCACTGTTCCCTCCAAAAAAAAAAAAAAAAAAGAAGCCTCATCCAGCTTCCCCATCCTGATTTCATCTAGGAATTGAGACAGTATGACCTTACTTTTCTGTGGTAAGGTAAGGCTTTATAATCGCATCTGTGGGAGAGCATCCAACAATGCAAGAGCCTAGCCACAGGATTCCTAGGCTCATCCCTCCCCCACAACTAGTAAAGCCCTGCTCTTAGTAAATGTAAAAACATTGTATCCTCACTCTTTTCTCCAAATAAAATTGTAATTGATGTTATCTCTTAGAATGATAGTAAGGAAATTAAAATTTTACATAATGGACCAGGTCATTCCCAATGTATGGGACAATCCATGATGATTTTCTGGAACTATATATTAAAAATTAGAGGAAAACTCCATCTACCAAATTGTGCTAAGTAAAGCTTTGCAATACTTAATCACCTGTGTTGAGTTGGTAAACCCTTTTCCTTTATTGTGTTTCAACTTTCTCCCCCTGTAGTGGAAAGACCATGACTGAAAGGCTACCAAGCCACTACAAGGTATTGCTCCCCCAGAAGCCAAAATGATCATTTCTGAAACCATATCAGTGGCCTCTTATTGAATTTATCATAAAAGTCCATTATTCTTGACCTTCTATGCAAGACTTTCAAACATCTTAAAACTAGAAAAAGGCTGGGGGAGGAAATAAATTTGGTTGGATGATTTCAACAACCATATGAAAATGCCCAGGTATATCTGTATTATCATATGAGATTCAGACATATAAAACAGTATATTTAGCAGTAAAAGAGCCATGGGTCTCCAAGATTATCAATATGTTCACTGCTCTCATTGCCATTATTATGACTGTTGTTAAAGTGAAAAGTAATATTTAAATTTTTCCTGATTTCTGCAATGTAAATGGGTCCAATTTCTGTTATGGATATATTGCTGTGTAATAAACTGTTCTTCAACATACCTACATTGATGAATTAATCCGTTTCACTATTTCTTTGTATGAGAAATTTTGTAGGAGGAAAGGCTTCTAACTACAAAACCTGGGACTTCATCTGAGGTTTCCCAAATGGCTGAAGATGAATGAAGGGCTTTGCTTCAGTATTCCTGACTCTTGTCCATACAACAGTGCTGGAACTGTTTGGTCAAAGATGGTCTCTTCAGTGACACCACTCCTTCTCCTTATGGACTTACTACATAGATGGCTAGTATTTCCTTGCATCATAGTGATCTTTCTTGGTCTTTCTTTAACACACTCCCAGAGGCCTTATGGGACCCTAAAATGTTTGTTATGGTCTTCTTTGGAAGTTGCAAGATGTTACTTCTGCTGAACTTTTCGCCAGCTCAGATGCAGGGTATAGTGATTTGAATGGGTTTGGCCCATAGACTCAAGTCTAGATTTCACAATATCCCAGAACATTTCTAGTCCTCTTCCAGCATAGCTGTTTGTTTTGTTTTTAATTTCCTCAGCTCAAGAAATCCCTCCTTTTAAGCCCTCAGAAGCAAGGAAATTTGGAACTGATGAATAAATATGTTCTTTATGCCAGCCCTCTCTCTGTGGAATACTTTGCACCTGCTGCTGATGTTTCCTAAGGTTCCTCCCAGAAGGCAAGGAAATGGAGTTTCTCAACAGTCATGTTTGGTACATAATAGATCATCTATGATGTTTAAGGAATTTTTGAGAAATGTTGCATTGAGAAATTCAAATTAAGTCACAAACACTCTTAGTTCTAAAACAGCCACTGTGAGTTTATGGTACACATTATGCTCATATCTTTTAGCGGAAAATGGCTTGTTTTCCTTTTCGGAGTACTCAGTTGATGAGTCCTGTGATTTGGGACAATGAGAGGCTGTGGATCCGGCGGATCCGGCGGCTGCTTCCTTTCTTCTGCACAGTCTGATTATGAAGCTAAACATTTCCCTAGGTTACTGAGATCTTGTGGACTCGTTTTCAGCCTTTGAAACTAAAAATATTTTTTTCAAGAAAGCATCATCGCAAAAAAAAAAAAATTGTAGGCAGAAAAAAATCTCCATTATTTAAATAACTTTATATATAAACAACTCAAACGGCAGTTTCCCCCTCTAAAGAAGGTAAAGAAAGCTCTACTTTATAAACCTTAAAAAGTCAGAGGAGCTAGATGAATAGAGAAATTATAGCAATATTAGAAATTTAGCAATATAAAATTATTAAATAGCACCAGGTTAATTAACTTTCACTGAATTTTTGCAACCACACTGAAAATTTCTACTTAAATAATATTTCCATTCTCAAAAACTTGATCAAAGGAGGCTGGAGAGATGGCTCAGAGGTTAAGAGCACTGACTGTTCTTCCAGAGGTCCTGAGTTCAAATCCCAGCAACCACATGGTGGTTCACAACCATCTATAATAGGACTCAATGTCCTCTTCTGGTATGTCTGAGGACAGCTACAGACTACTCATGTAAATAAAATAAATCTTTTCTTTTAAAAAAATGATCCAAGCTGGGCGTGGTGGCACACTCCTTTAATCCCAGCACTCGGGAGGCAGAGGCAGGTGGATTTCTGAGTTCGAGGCCAGCCTGGCTACAAAGTGAGTTCCAAGACAGCCAGGGCTATACAGAGAAACCCTGTCTCGAAAAACAAAACAAAACAAAAAGATCCAAAATAGCAGCGAAGGCATGAATAACCAGTAAAGATACAACTTGGACAACGAGAAACTATCTAAACATCACTAAAAAGTTCTTTTTCATTCAGCCAATTTTTTTTTTTTTTTTTTTTGGTTTTTTGAGACAGGGTTTCTCTGTGTAGCTCTGGCTGTCCTGGAACTCACTTTGTAGACCAGGCTGGCTTCGAACTCAGAAATCCTCCTGCCTCTGCCTCCTAAGTGCTGGGATTAAAGGTGTGTGCCACCACCCCAGGCTTCAGCCAACTTTTAATTGCTCACATCAAACAGACTAGCAGCACAGAAAATGCCCCTTTAAAAGGCAGCTTCATATCATTCGACGTTTTATTAGTCTAGGGGGACAAGCTGAAAAAGAATAAAATTTTCATTCTACCAATACATATATTTTAAAGAAATTTCTTACCGGACATAACACTGCTACAGAAGATGTTACCCACAAATACACCACATAGTAACTACAAATAAATAGGGTAATTCCCAGAGTATATACCAAGCAGGCTGGGGAAGAAGTAATTTTGTAGGTGTGTAATTTGGTATGCACAGAGTGAGACATACCATGAGGTGGAAATAGAGTCTCAAGAGTCTCATATTTGGATCCATAGAGCTTGCAGGAGAGCCAAGATTACATATTTCTACACTAATAATTAAATTATATAACCTGACACATGGTTCCAACATATTGTCAAATAACTTGACACCTGATATCTACTGAATGCAGATGTGGAACACAGTTCTTTCTTTTTCTTGTCTAAATTATAAAATGGTGTCTAAAATAAGGAGTCCTATCTTCCAGCCATGAAGCAAAAAGCCAATAAGGATGACAGATCTGAAAGATGCGAGGGCATATGAGAGTTTGAAGTTATTAATGAGCCTCCTCCAGATAGCTTGTTGCATGAGTTTATTAAATATCTTGATTCTTATTTCTAAAACTACTGTTATTTGTCATTTATTCCTTGCAAGTAAAAAAAATCTTAACTCAGATATATCTAAAGGGAAGAGTTTCTATTTTTTTTTTCAAGACCCTCAGAAATAGCCAAACATGATTTGAAAGATCTTTCCCTGCAGCATCCTCCCCTACCCAGGGGGACCTGGCTTGCTGACAACTGCAATTTTTGACTTAATAGAACATTCATTTTGGACATGTAGTATCAACTCATACTTGCCTGTATATCACCTGCCATGTGCATTGTTTGAAGATGTTCTCCAAAAGACTGCTTCCTATTTAAGGAGCTATTTGAGTACACACCTTCAAGTAAACTCAACACACCTAGTATTTAATTAGTACTGACTACATGGGTCAGGCATGGTTAAACTTTTGTTATTTCTCTGAGTAGAGAAATAACACCACTATGCTGGGTTACACGAGTAACCACTTAACCACATCTGAAGTGTTTCCTGATAAGTCTGCTGCTGCTGCTGTTGGTGGTGGTGGTGGTGGTGTTCCTTCAAATCTTATGACCATCTTTGCCAGCTGTCTGCTTACTGCTCGTAAGCTCCCAATTCTGCCTTGCTCTTGCTTGGTGATTGAAGAGTCTGATGTAATAATACACATTTCCCGTCTCAGCAGAAGGTGGGAGAGAGATGTGGCCAAGAGGAAGAGGCTGACTCTCCTGTATCGTTTTTTTCTGAGGCGACTCTCTTTGACAAACAGCAGAACTTCCGAGAGTATTCATGTTCTTGCTAGTTTTGTTATCTTCACTACACAGGCCCCTGAACACCATAAAGGGAAAAATTCCTGTGAGTTCTACCCATATCCCAAAAGGGCAGAGTCCCAGCTCCTTCACTGGTGCCCCGACCACTTGTACCCATCTCTGCTTTTGTTATCTATAGCACCTTTTATCTGTAGTTTATTAAGTAAACCATACTCTATACTGTTGCCAGGCTGAGAGCCTCAAGCTTGCCATTGAGTTTTCCTTCTGCCATGGCTATGTAGGCTCAGCTATTGTAAACATGTGTTCACCACATCTGCTATTCTTACACTCTGAGGCACTGTCTTTACTTAATGATTAATCCCTTCTTTTTTTTTTCCCCTTTTTTTTTTTTTTTTTTTTTTTCGAGACAGGGTTTCTCTGTATAGCCCTGGCTGTCCTGGAACTCACTCTGTAGACCAGGCTGGCCTCGAACTCAGAAATCCGCCTGCCTCTGCCTCCCGAGTGCTGGGATTAAAGGCGTGCGCCACCACGCCTGGCGATTAATCCCTTCTTATTACCAAATTGAAACTGATTGTTCAGTGGTGTGCTGGCTAGATTTATTTCAACCTGTCACAAACGATAGTCATCTGAGAGGAGGGAACCTCAATTGAGAAAATACTTCATATACCTCAAGATTAAGCCTGTAGGCCAGCCTGTAGAGCATTTTCTTGATTAGTGACTGATGGGGCAGGTGGTGCCATGCCTGGGCTGATGTTCCTGAGTTGGGGGAGCAAGCCCAGTAAACAGAATCCCTCCATGAGCTCTGCATCAGCCGCTGCCTCCAGGTTCCTGCACTGTAAGAGCTCCAGTCCTGACTTCCTCCAATAATGAACAGCAATGTGGAAGTGTAAGCCAAATAAACCTACCCTTTCCTCCCCAACTTCTTTTTTGCAACAATAGAAAACTAGGACAAGTAGTATCTGTGTTTAGTTAATTATCCTTTCATTGTAATTCTTTTTGTCCTTTTTATTGAAAATATCCTTTTCTCATGCACTGTATCCTGATTACAGTTTCCTCTCTACTCCTTCCAGTCCCTCTCCACGTACCCACCCAACTGGATCCACGCCCTTTCTGTCTCTCATTAGAAAAGAGCAGACTTCTATGAATAAAAAACAAAACAAATATATACTATAAAACAAAGCCATCACATTGAAGTCAGACAAAGCAAATCAACAGAAGGAAGAGAGACCAAGAAAAGGCACAAGAATCAGAGAAGGTCTCATTCACACACTGAGGGGTCCCATAAAAATGCTAAACTGGAAGTCACGGGATAAACTCCGAGTACCTTGTACAGACTCGTGCTGGCCCTGTGGTTGCTGCCTCAGTGTCCTGAGTTCATATGAGCTTTCATTTAAGCACAGAGTAATAGTGCATTCCTGAAATGCTAGCACTCCAGAGGCCAGGCTACACAGCAAGACCTTGCCTGAAGCAATATTCCATTCTGATTGATAGTAGGAGATTTATCCCTCCTAACACCATCCAGAGTGGCTCGACAGCTCTAGGCAGTTCATAGGAATTTTGCATATAGTATTTTTATTTTTCTATACATGTCAGGAGCTGATAAGTTCTGAAGTGAATTGTTTGTAATATTGATTGTAATGGTGAACATGGAAGGTCAACCTGCTAATCTTGGTAACCTAGTGCATTTCATTTAACCAGAATGTAGTATTGAAAAAGATCCAAGAATCAGGATACTCGACAACATTGAATTTCTACTATATTGACCTTTTTTTTTAAACTCAATTAACATTTTGTAACTGGGATTCCATGGTAGAATTTCAAATGTTATCCCAAGGATTAAATTAAACATCTAAAACTGCGTTTGTTTGTTTGTTTGTAATGTATGATGGGGTTATAATTCAGTGTTAGAGCACTTGTTCAAATTCAAACTCCAGAACCAAAGAAATGAACAATAGTAAAAGTATAAAAGAAGCACTACTTTAGTCAGGGATGTGGCGCATGTCTGTAATTCCAGCATTCAGGAGGCTGGGGTAAGAAGACTGCTGTGGGTCAAGGTCAGTCTGGCTATATAGTAACACTTCAAAAAACAAAAACACTAAAACCTCAATGTTTACTACTTTAAAAAATGCTAAATGATTGCCTATAACTTAAAGTTTGAAGGTTTTTTTTTAGTTCTATGAGCAGTGGACACATAGACAAACTATAATTTAACATAATTTTAATTTACACAAATGAGTATCAGAAGATTTTGAATTATTATGCTTTGTATTATTATTTCTCACGGCTATCCAAAAATAAATCTGATAAGAGATTAGGGGTTTGTTTTTTGTTTTGTTTTTTTTTTTGAGACAGAGTTTCTCTGTATCACCCTGGCTGTCCTGGAACTCACTCTGTAGACCAGGATGGCCTCGAACTCAGAAATCTGCCTGCCTCATGCCTCCCGAGTGCTGGGATTAAAGGCATGCGCCACCACACCCAGCTAAGAGATTAGCTTTCAAAGATGGTTAGTGGTGGCTCATACTTTTAATCCCAGCACTCAGGGGCCAGAGGCAGGTAGATGTGATTTCAAGGGCAGCTTGATCTAGAGCTACACAGAAAAACCCTGTCTCAAAAAACTTAAGGCAAAGAGAGACAGAGAGAGAAAATTTGTTTTCAGAATATGTTAAAAACTAATAAAACTCAGCAACATTTTAAATCTCGATTTAGAATGAGCAAAAGAGACTAGAGTACTTGCTACTTTCCCAGGGGTTGTGATTCTATTCCCAAGCATCCACATGTGGTATAAACACAGAAACATATACACATAAATAATATCTTTAAAATAGACAAAGAACTAAAGAGGCAGTGTTTCTTTAGAAGGTACACAAATGAACATAAGCAGGAAAAAAGTCTAGTGTCATTTGGTAACTATAGAAATAAACATTTAAACCACAGAGAGATAATTTTCTATCTACTCACATGAACATAATAAAAATAACAAATGTTGATGGAGGTGTAAAAAACTAGACTCCTGATGCACTGCTGGTGGAGTGAAAATGTTCAGCTGCTATGGCAGAGAGTTTGGCGATTTCACAGTAAGCTAGCCGTGAAGTTATCAGATGACTGAACCATTATACTCCTATGCATATATACCCAAAAAAACAACTGAAAGCAAATAATCAAACAAAAACTAGTATAAAGCCAGGCGTGGTGGTGCACACCTTTAATCCCAGGACTTGGGAGGCAGAGGCAGGCAGATTTTTGAGTTCGAGGCCAACCAGGTCTACAAAGTGAGTTCCAAGACAGCCAGGGCTATACAGAGAAACCCTGTCTCAAAAAAACAAACAAACAAAAAAACTAGTATAAAAGTGTTCATAACAACACTAAATATTCGCCAGAAAGTGCAAACGCCTCCATGACCAGCTAACAAGCAGATAAAATGTGCTTGATCTAGACAGTGGCGTACTGTTTGGCTTTGAAAAGAAATTAAATGCAGACACATGCTTTAATGTGGATCAAACTGGAGAGCAGTGCTAATTGGAAGAACCAGGGTGCAAAAAGCAACATATGGTATGATCTTTTTTTTTTTTTTCCAGACAGGGTTTCTCTATATAGCCTCGAACTTAGAAATTCACCTGCCTCTGTCTCCCAAGTGCTGGGATTAAAGGCGTGCGCCACCACTGCCCAGCTTTTTGGTTCATTCTTTCAGAGTTTAATCCATGATCACCTAGGCTGGCTGGTTTTAGGCCTATAGCATGATAGACGAAATGTATAGGGCTAAGTGGCCTGCCTCACAGTGGCTAGGAGGGAGAGAGAAGAGAGAGACTTGCTTTTATTACAAGGGCCCTCTTCCCAAGTCTTTTAAGCTATTAATACACTAATGCATTAATTCATAAATAAGGTCAACGATCCTGACCCAAACATCTTCCAAAGGTCTTAGGGACTAGCACTGCTCTGGGAACCAAACCTTCAACACATAAGCCTCTGGGATGCTGTTCGGGTCAGAGTCTGGAATGGCCCCACAAGCTCACATTGTATGTGCTTGCTGGTCAGCTGCTGGTGCCACACTGAGAACCCGGGAAATCTTTAGGTGGCAGAGCCTAGCTGGTGGAAGTAGGTCACTGATGGAGGGGCTTTGAAAACAATCCTTGGCCTCTGGCTATTTCAGCATTCTCTGACTTTTTCTCCCATGATGTAAACAGCTGCCCTCTATTATGATGTCTTACCCTTGAGCCTGGGACCAAGCAGCTGTGGGCTTCAATCTCTGAAACTATGAACAAAAGTAAGTCTTTTCCCTTTTAAGTTGTTTTCTGTCATGTATTTTTCACACCTACAATGCAAAAATGTCATTAATAGCATAATGTTTTTAATCTGAACACCACCTGAATACACATAAGAGGCGCACGTCCTCAGCTAATGAATTTCTAGAGGTTACAGAAATGGAGTATGAGGACAGATTTGCTAAGCAGGGTTAAGGGCTCCCTTTGGAAATAATAAAATTAACCTGAAACTAGACAGTGGTGACTGTTATACAACTTTGTAAGTGTACTACATGGCATTAAATTATACAATTTTATGTAACCAATGTGATGAAGGATTGAGTACTACATGTAATTTATCACAAAAAGACTAGAGAAGAGGAACTGGACATAGTAAACATGACCAATTCTTTCTGGAAGTCGTGTTAAAAAATAGATATGGAGCCAGGCGCACTCCTTTAATCCCAGCACTCGGGAGGCAGAGGCAGGCGGATTTCTGAGTTCGAGTCTAGCCTGGTCTACAAAGTGAGTTCCAGGACAGCCAGGGCTATAGAGAGAAACCCTGTCTCGAAAAAAACAAACAAAAAAAGTAGATATGGAAAAAATGGGATGGAGGGAAAGATGCTTAAAACACCAAATATGGTGCTATTTTATAGTAATTATTGAAAAGTGTCTCATGAATAAATGTATGACTAGCAAAAGATAGGTGTCCACGTTCACCTCAGTATGAACAAATGAGACTGCCATTGAATGTTTTAGTTCCTAATGACCTGAGCAACATTATCCACTAACATTCATTTGCCAATAAATGAATGAACAAAGGCACTCAGACCACATTATAAACCACAGGAGAACATGTCTTAACTGATATACTTCTTCAAACATCAATTAGATTCAACCACAGATTGTCTTCTGATAGTGAAACAATAGACAAAGATTCTTAATATATGCTACTAGAAAGATGTATAAATGATAAATCCTATCCTGAATTGTTGGCACATACCAGAGCCAAGCATCTCATGGAATTGGATGGTTCAAATGATTTAGAATGAATTCTTTTATTTTACTACTTAAAATTCTATCATTGGTTGAACTAGCACCTTTTTTAAAAAAGATTTATTTATTTATTTATTTATTTATTATATGTGAGTACACTGTATCTGTCTTTGGACACTCAAGAAGAGGGAGTCAGATCTCATTTGGGGTGGTTGTGAGCCACCATGTGGTTGCTGGGATTTGAACTCAGGACCTTTGGAAGAGCAGTGAGTGCTCTTAACCGCTGACATCTCTCCAGCCCTGAACTAGCATCTTAACATAAATAAATTTAATTAATTTCAAATAAGTACATAGTTAATTTCAAATAAGTACATAGGTACAGGAAGTGAATGAAGTCCTAAGTCCATGGGTGTTGCTGACATGAACAAGGACCCAATGCTTCAGTCCAACAGGAGAGGCAAAGCGTTAGTCAGATGAAGCTCAGAGAGAGGACAAAGCCTTCCCTGGGTCTGAGTTTGAATGTTGACAGTATGCATTAAAAAGATCCATTTTAACTGTCTCTGTAGATCAGTGATTCTCAACTTGTGAGTCCCTATCCCTTTGGCAAAGCTCTATCTTCAAAAATATTTGTATCACAATTCATAACCATAGCAAAATTACAGTAATGAAGTAGCAACTAAGATATTTTTATAGTCAAGGGTCACCACAACCTGAGCTGTATTACAGGGGCACAGCACTGGGAAGGTTCAGAACCACTGCCCTAGATGTTTTCAGCCTGAAGATTGTTCTCCTACAGAGACTGCTCCTCAAGGTTGACAAAAGTTGCGTCTTTGCTCACTGTGTGTAACCTCCCTGCCTCCTTGTCCAGCTGTGTGTAATGACCCCGCCCCCTGCTCAACTGTAGTTAATAAACAGGCTGTGCTTCGAGATGCTGCAGTTTCTCCAGCTGAGAACCCAAACAATCTAATCACATCATTTCTGTGGCTGTGTCTGTCTGTCCTTCCTTCATCTCCTCACTGTTGCAGGATATTTGATTACACTGTGAACCCTAAGATTGTATTATTTACTGGGAAAAAAAACCTGCCTTTAGTTGTGATGTGGCTAGGCCTTAGTACAGACCTTTAATCCAAGAGATTTCTGCTTGAATATTATAAACAGGATAAATACTCAGCCATAGCTCAAGAGAAGGAGCAAGCAACCAGTTGACAGGAAGTGAATACAGGATTTTTTTTTTCTTTTTCTTTTTTGTTTTATTCACTTCACAGCTGATCACAGGCCCCGTCCTTCTCTCTTCCCAGTCCCATCCTTAAAAAACCTACCACTCCCCTTGAGTACCACCCCACCCTTGGCATCCACTTCCAGCAGGACTAGGCACATCTTCTCCTTCTGAGTCCCAACCAGGTAGTCCAAGTAGGGGAAAGGGAATCCAATGGCAGGGAACAGAGTCACAGACAGTCCCCATCCACTTGTTAGGGCACCCACATGAAGACCAACATGGACATTTGCTACAAACCTGTAAGGGGTCTAGACTCAGCTCCTGCATGCTCCCTGGTTGTTGGCCAAGGCTCTGTAAGCCTCCCTGGTCCCAGGTTAGTTGATACTGTGGGTCTTCTTGTGCTTGACCCCTCTGATTTGCTTGCTTCTGTCCCCTACTCTTCCACAAGACACCTTAGGTTCAGCTCAGCCTGATGTTTGGCTGTGGGTCTCTGACTCTCCCTCCATCTGCTTCTGGATGAAACCTCTCAGGAGGCAATTATGCTAGGTTCCTGTCTGCAAACATACCAGACTATCATTAATAGTGTCAGGAGTTGGTTCTCATATGGAATGTTTCTCAGCTTGGGGCAGTCATGAGTTGGCTATTCCCTCAGTCTCTGCTCCATCTTTAGCCCTGTGCATTTGTAGGTGGCCACGTCAGTCTCTCTATAGGCCCCCTCTAGTAGGAATCTCAGCTAGGTTACCCCTATATCCTCCACTTTAGTCATCAGAGATGCCCCCTTTCAATTCTCACTCCCAGCCCTCTCTCACCCCACTTTTCCCACACCTGATTGCCATACCCATCCCCCTCCTCACCACCTCTCCTACCCAGGTTCCCTCTCCCCATTCACCTCTAATGACCATTTAGTTTGCCTTTCTAAGTGAGATTCATCCAAATATCCTCCTCTGGGACCTCCTTATTACCAGGTTCTTTGGGTCTGTGGATTGGAACATGGTTGTCCTGCATTTTATGCCTAATGCCCACTTATAAGTGAGTACATGGGCTGGTGAGATGGCTCAGTGGGTAAGAGCACCCGACTGCTCTTCCAAAGGTGATGAGTTCAAATCTCAGCAACCACATGGTGGCTTACAACCACCCGTTAATGAGATCTGACGCCCTCCTCTGGTGCGTCTGAAGTTAGCTATAGTGTACTTATGAATAATAATAAATGGATCTTTGGACTGGACAGAGCAGGGACTGAGCAAGTGGGACTGACCAGAGCGAGCAGGGCCAACTGGAGCGAGCGGTGCCGACCGGAGCGAGGGGGGCTGGCCAGAGCGAGCAGGGTTGACTGGAAAGAGGAAAAAAAAAGTGAGTACATGCCATACATGTCTTTCTGGCTCTGGGTTACCAAGCTCAGGATGATATTTTCAAGTTCCATCCACTTGCTTGAAAAAAATCATGTCTTTGTTTTTAATAACTGAATAGTCTTCAGTTAAAGGATATCTAGGTTGTTTCCAGTTTCTAGGTATTACAAATAAAGCTGCTATGAACATAGTTGAGCAAGTGTCCCTGTGGTACAGTGGAGCATCTTCTGGGTATATGTCCAGGAGTGGTATAGCTGGGTCTTGAGGTAGAACTATTTCCAGTTTTCTGGGAAACCAACAAGTTGATTTTTCAAAGTGGTTGTACAAGTTTGCACTCTTACCAGCAGTGGAGGAGTCTTTCCTCTTGCCACATTCTTGCCAGCATGTGCTATCACTTGAGTTGTTTTGTTTTGTTTTGCTTTTCCCCTTGTTCCGGTCAACCCCGCTCGCTCCCGCAGGCTCCCCGCTCGCTCCAGCCAGCCCCACTTGCTCCCGGCCGCCCCCCACCCCCGTACGGCCCCGCTTGTTCCAGCCGCCCTCCCCCACTCCCCACCCCCACCCCCCCACCCCGCTCACTCCAGTTGGCCCGCTCGCTCCAGTTGGCCCACTCGCTCTGATCGGCTTCACTTGCTCCGGTGGGCCCGACTCCTTTCAGCCATCCCCGTTCGGCCCCACTCGCTCCGGCCCCGCTAGCTCTGGCCTTCCCTGTTCGGCTCCACTCGCTCCAGACAGCCTCACTCGCTCTGGTTGGTCTCTCCAGTCCAAGGATTCATTTCTTATTATTTTTCATAAGTAAGCTGTAGCTGACTTCAGACGCACCAGAGGAGGGCGTCAGATCTTGTTAAGGGTGGTTGTAAGCCACCATGTGGTTGCTGAGATTTGAACTCATCACCTTTGGAAGAGCAGTCGGGTGCTCTAACCCGCTGAGCCATCTCACCAGCCCTCACTTGAGTTTTTTATTTTCGCCATTCTGATAGAATCTCAGGGTCATTTTGCAATTCCCTGATGATTAAGGACACTGAAATTTTCTTTAACTGCTTCACAGCCATTCAAAATTCCTCTGTTAAGAATTCTGTTTAGTTCTGTACTCCATTTTTTAATTGGGCTATTTAGACTGTTAGTGTCTGTTTCTTGAGTTCTTTATAAATTTGGATATTAGCCCTTTGTTGGCTCTAGGTTTGGTGAGGATCCTTTCCCAATCTATAGGCTGCCCTTTTGTCTTATTGATGGTGCCCTTTGTCTTACAGAAGCTTTGAGTTTCATGGGTCCCATTTATCAATTGTTGATCTTAGAGCCCGAGCCATTGGTGTTCTGTTCAGAAAGCTGTCTACTGTACCAATGAATTCAAGGCTATTCCTGACTTTACGTATCCAGTTTTATGTTGAGGTCTTTGATCCACTTGGACTTTAGTTTTGTGCAGAGTGATATATATGGATCTACTTGCATTCTTTTACATGCAGACATCCAGTTTTCCATCTCCAAGCTTCTCTATTCTTCCTTCAACATTTATCTTCATGGTCCAAGTCCATTGCCTGAGTGTTAACCATTGAACCTGTGTTCCAAGAAGCAAGAAAGAAGCAAGAGAAGTGCAGCCTGCTCCCCCCCCCCCAAAAAAAAAAAAAAAAAAACAAGAACAAAAAAAACCTTAAGTTTTCTATACACAACCTTGACTAAAACATATTCTAGCTGGGCTTTGTTTCAGTGTTACAACTGCATAGCATGTACAAGGCCCTTGATTTGGTCCTCAACATCAACACAGTAGACTTTCTTTCTCTCTCTCTCTCTCTCTCTCTCTCTCTCTCTCTCTCTCTTTCTTTCTTTCTTTTTCAAGACAGGGTTTCTCTGTATATTCCTGGCTCTCCTAGGACTTGCTCTGTAAACCAGGCTGCTCTCCAACTCAGAGATCCACCTGCCCCTGCCTCCTGAGTGCTGAAAGTAAAGGAATGCACTAAGCTCAACTCCATAAATATGAACTCATTTACACTTCCATGGAAAATTGATTGTGGAATATAATCTATTAGGCAACTGGCATATGCCAAACTAAAGACAAAGAGGATGGGAGTCAATTCTATATACTTGGCTATATAATTACTATATAACTCAATACAAAAAGATCAATAGAGAAGAAAAATCAGTAGATATTGAGGAGAATAAGTATATAAACAGATACCCACATCTACAATAAGCAGTCATGATAATACTAATAAATTTACTTTATTGTGCCAAATTTGACTTCAATATGCCAAATGCTCTGCTAAGTACTTTATATACATTATCACATGTAATAAGCACCATAGCACCAACCAGATGGATAAAATTTGCCTGACTTCATAAATAAAACTTAACCGCAGGGAGGTTAAGCAACTTGAAAGCCAGCAGCTTCTAAGTGGAAGATTGTAATCAAATCTCAGACCTACATGATTCCAACTCTGCCTTCAAAAAATAGGATCTAGATAGCAGAAGAACCTGGAAACTGTTTATAAAACATATTCTCAGGCCTACTTAAACTCTCTAATTCAAATGCAGTTGAAATGATATTTCAGAACAAGTAGTAAACCAAATAAAATTTTAAAACTATGACTGTCGGGTACCCTGCACAAGTATACCAGAGACAGAGCTAATAAACAGACTTTTTCTTCAAGAAAAAAGTTTAATCTTTTTTAACTTTTTTAACAGGGCAAATCTTTTTTTTTTTTTTTCTGAGACAGGGTTTCTCTGTATAGCCCTGGCTGTCCTGGAACTCACTTTGTAGACCAGGCTGGCCTTGAACTCAGAAATCCGCCTGCTTCTGCCTCCCAGGGCAAATCTTTACACCAACTGTTTGTATGGTTTCCAAATAACACAGAAACTGCAGTAGTTAATTTTATTCCTATTAAGGGACAAGAACCAGTTGGTGTTCGTGACCCCCATGCAGTCTTGGAAGGGTCTTTAGGAGTTTGCCTTTTCACTCAATTTTTCTCCTTTATCAAAGTTAGCAGTTTCTCTCTTTCCTTATGCCGCTCATCAAACACGTATTCTTTTGCAGTGAAAGTACTATATTGGTGGTATCATTTCCTCAACTGGTAGTAATTTAATACATTTTTTAATTTGTAAATTTTTTAACATCATAAGGGCTTCCTGGCATTATTTTAAGAGCTACACCTCAGCTCTATTTGCACATTTGTCAATAATTTTTCTAGGCAGTTTTGCTGGATGAAAGAAACAAACAAAAACAACACACCAGGAAAAAATACTATCAATCTTCTTTTATTAAGTTTCTGTTATCAAAATGGTCACTGTCAAATATTCCCAGGGAGGTAACCGAAATGTTCTTGGTATTGAACTATTAATATGATGAAATCTTTGGACAAAAGTCTTAATGATCTACATAGGCTCTGATCCAGGTTCTGCCTCTGGGCTTTCCCTGGTCTCTTCAGTCCTTTGTAACCTCAGATCAACATATGCACTCTCCATCCTTTCTAGGCCAACTCCTGAACTCAGATGATTTTGATTTGGTGAGTCACCCATATGCCTAGGCAGATCCTACACCCAGCCTTGACATGGTCTGTGAAGTCCTGTTCTTGGAGTTGACTCAAATCTTTCCTTTCCCATGAGGTGGGTGTAACTATGAATTAAACTTAAATGTAAAACACACAGGGATTATTATCACTCATTTAATTCATACATGTTGTATTGAGTTGGTATTTCAAATATGGACTGTTATCCCTAACTCCTTTGCTTCTCTATGTCTATGCCTGATTATATTTTACTACATATTTTATCCTTAAATGACATTTCTCTTATCAAAATCCAGATAGACACCGTAATCATTACCAGTGTTTGATCAGTGTTTTAAGTCCATTTCCTTCTGCTTAGTCGAAAACTGTAAGGGCATTTCACTTGGGGAGGGGTTTTTTTGTTTTTTTGTGTTTTTGTTTTTTTGTGTTTTTGTTTTAGTTTTGGTTTTTTGAGACAGGGTTTCTCTGTGTAGTCCTGGCTGTCGTGGAACTCACTTTGTAGACCAGGCTGGCCTTGAACTCAGAAATCTGCTTGCCTCTGCCTCCTGAGTGCTGAGATTAAAGGCATAAGTCACTAAGTAGCCAAAAAAGAAAAATGGATTCTTTTCCAATGAAAGAGGTGAAATCTGTCAATTAAATGTCCTGTCAATGGTTTGTTAAACTGCCTTAAGTTGACACAGGCACCTTCAGCAGGTGTTTCCAAGGTGTCAGTAGCTAACTCCCACAGTAAGAAATGTACTGATGACATGAGCCATAACCAAGCGTCTGCTCAAAAGAATCAAATGTTTTGTTGTTGTTTGGGTTTGAGATAGGGTTTCACTGTGTAATCTTGGCTGTCTAGAAACTTGCTCTATGACCAAGCTGGCCTTGAACTCACAGAGATGCACCTGCCTCTGCTTCCCGAGTGCTGAGGTTAAAAGGTGTGTACCACCACCGCCAGAGAATCAAATGTTGTTAAAGGGAACTTTCAAGAAAATATATGAGACTCCATGAATTGGAGACCAAAGTTAGTTTAGGAACTGCGTGTAAAAGTAATTTACTCTGAAAAAATTTCTCCCAGGGCCTCAGTAGCAAGCTGTTTATAAGCACAGGTTGGCCAAACCAATTAGTCCTTACTTTTCCAGCAGCTAGCTTAAGATTTTTGTTTCCTTCGTCGCTCTACAAGGTCATTAAAATAATCTTTACTTTTTGCCGGGCGCACAGAAAACTGGCCAACAGCAAAGACCTGCTTTAACTCGAGATCAAGTTAAAACCCAACTAGTTACACTGTATTGCGCAGGCGCTGCATCTGCCAACTCTGACGCTCGGCAAACCTCCTCGAGGAAACCTCTGCGCCTGCTCCGTGGCCAATAGGTGGCTGGTCCGGAGACGAGGAAGTGGTCAGCGCGCCTGCGCCGCCCTTTCTGGGAGGGGGGCGGGGAGGGCGGCTCCGGCGGGTGGCGCAGGCGCACGCGAACCTTTTTGACCGTAAACATCCTGCCGATTTGAACCGAGGATTTGGGCGGCCGGAAGAGCCGCGCCGTAACGGCCGCCATCTTGTTTGTTTGAGTGAATCGGAAAAGGAGGCGGCGGCCGTGGCGGTGGCGGGAGCAGCTCCGAGGCTACACCGCACACGGGCTCCCCCTCTCCCCGCCCCCTCCCCCCGACCCTTCCCCCCCTCCCCGGGCCACCCACCCTTCCCGGCTCCCCGCCGAGATCCAGGTAAGCGAGCGGGCCGACCCCTCCTAGGGCTCCGGCTCCCTCCCCCGTGCTCTGCCCCCGCCAGGTTGCTCCCGGGGCGCGGGCTCCGCGGGCCGCAGTTGCGGTGCGAGGCTACCGGCGCCGCGCCTCCCGCGTGCTGCCAGCGCTCGGCGACCCCGCGCGCCCCGCGGTCCCCTGCGTCCGTCCCGAGTCCGCCCTCGCCTGGGTGTGTGTGTCGGGTGGGGGGTCCTCGCTGCCCCGGGGCCGTGCACCTCGCCTGCCGACTTCCTAATGGTTCCGCCGCAGTCCACGGCCCACAAAAGCGGTCCCCTCGTCCGCGCAGAGGTGGGACAGCGGGAACCCCGGGGCTGACGGGGAGAGGAGGGGAGGTTTGAACGAGCCCGCTCTCGGAGCTGGCCGCCCCCTCGGGGAGGGGGGAAGATGGCTGTCTGCAAAGACGCGGGACTGACCCAGGGCGGGAGCCGTCAGGGAGACTCTTGGGCGGGCGGGCGCGGTGCCCCGGGTGTGGGGTCCGGGATCCCGATCGCGCCAGGCGTATGCTGGCCGTAGGGATCGGGGACTCGCTAGCCTGTTCTGCTGTCTCCCTCAACCCGATTTCTCTATAATGTATATATTTGTATGTTGGGCATCTCAGAAATTGGACAGGCTGTTTTAAAACACGACCGAGTAACATTGCTTCCAGGAACATGGAGTGTAGCTGGTATTCCCCTTAACTTTTCTAAACTTTTTTTTTTCTTTAATGGTTAAGGATCGAGTGTTGTAGAGAGGTTCCGAGGCTGGGGTGCCTTTTTCGTGGCAGAGGAAGGCTTTGAGAAGGCTCTGCCAGGATAGCGTAAGGTGACACTGTCGAGGTAGACCAAGCGGCCTTCTTCAAATTTAAGAGGGAAACGCTGTGGACGATTTCTTCGTGCTCTCTGATTTGTTAAGCTGTCTTCAGCGTCCCAAAACGCGTTGGTGTTTGAATGGTTTATGGAAGTGGCTTCTGTACTTCGGCTTCTCTTTACAAAAGAAAGTTAATATTTGCTCTCCTTAAACTGTATTGGAAAAGCATTGTCGTCGTCCCGTCCCGTGCTCCCCCCAACCCCCCAAAGGGCGCAAAATCCTATTAAAAAATCAAATGCCAGTGAACTGAAAGGCTGCAGAGTTTTGGAACAGACAGAAGTCGCTTTCTTAAGTTGTAAATACCTTTAAGGTTGGAAGCAACTTTTCTTTGAGAAGGTATTGGTGAAGGCGTGTGTTGTTCAGTGTTTGAATTATTTTAGAGTTTGTATAACCAAAGTTACAGAGTTGTTTAAGGAGTGGACACGGTGCTTTTTGTATTATGCACAGTAAATTGGGAATTTCTTTTCAGACTTAGCAAAACATGCAGATTCTGAGAGATAGTATTTTATACTTGGGTAGTTGGGAAAACTAATTCTTGAGAAATATATTTCGTTTTTCATCCTACCTTAAAGGTGTGAATTTTTGAATATTCTAACTGGGCAAGTTTTTTTTGTTTTTTGTTTTTTTCGGGTTTTTTTTGTTTTGTTTGTTTGTTTGTTTGTTTGTTTGTTTTTTCGAGACAGGGTTTCTCTGTGTAGCCCTGGCTGTCCTGGAACTCACTTTGTGGACCAGGCTGGCCACGAACTCAGAAATCCCCCTGCCTCTGCCTCCCAAGTGCTGGGATTAGAGGCATGTGCCCCAGGCTGCCCTTGAAGATCCTCCTGCCTCAGGCTCAGGACTCCTAGGATGACAGACACCAAGGCCAGGCTAAACTTCAGACATGAAATGACTTAACCATTGCAAATAACTAAGTAAAGAAGGAGTTAAATTTGAAATAAAACTCAATCTGTCGATATTAGAGCCAAGGAGAGTTGAGCAGTAGTAATATGTAAGCTAAACATAACATGCTTCTCTCTCTCTCTCTCTCTCTCTCTCTCTCTCTCTCTCACACACACACACACACACACACACACACACACACACACACACCCCTACCTTTCAGGCCACTACCAGGCAGCTCTATTTCTGTTTGAGTTGGGTATTGATGTTTCCCACAGTTGTCTGCCTACCCTTTAGGTAGTGTACTTTTCCTGTTATAAAACACAGATCACAGTTGGGTATTTTGCTAACTTGATAGCTGATGCAGAACAGAATTACATCTTGATTTCTAGGGTGATAGTTTCGATTTTGGATAGGTATGCCTAAGTTTTGTTTTTTTAAATATCCACTTATACACAAAATAGTACAAAGGTGAAGAGTCAAGTTTCCAGAGGGAACTGTTGTCACCAGATTCTTAAGTACGCCACAGATACTTTGAACTTATGCAAATGCTCCAAAGTATATACAGATGACCCTACTTATCCTTAGCTCCCCATAGGGGGCTTAACCAACTGCGGATTTAAAATGCTCTGTAACATCTTTTGTTGCCTTTCATGTTTACTATGGCAGTTTTTGTTTGTTAAACCAGTGGGAGGTTTGTAAGAACCCTTTACCCAGCCATCCTATAGATAGATGCCATTTTTTTTCCCAGCATTCAGATCATGATTCTGTCATTGGGTTAGTAAAATGCTGCTTACTTACAGTGTGCACCTAGTTTTCTCAGACACAACGCTGCTGTACAATTAATATCCTAAAACAACAACTTTATGCACACTGACCAGCGGAAACCTACTTTGACTCAGCAGCAATGGTCTAGAGCCAAGCCTGCAGTAGCTCTGAGATGTACAGGTGTTCATGTAAAGTTTGAGAGGACCATTGTGCTTTGGTATCTGTAAGTACCCAAGGAGCTGAAGGGGTCTTCAACCCTATAGGTGGAAGAATAACCATGAACTAACTAGTACCTCCTGGGCTCGTGTCTCTAGCTGCATATATAGAAGAGGATGGCCTAGTTGGCCATCAGTGGGAAGAGAGGCCCCTTGGTTATGCAGACTTTATATGCCCCAATACAGGGGAACGCCGGGGCCAGGGGGTGGGAGCGGGTGGGTAGGG